>VZTV01046599.1:0-13451 GCA_013400875.1 Anhinga rufa
TCTTGAATAATAATAAAAAAAAAATGCTTTGGGCTGAGACATTTCATGCCAAGTCACAGTCCAGAGCGGAATTTTATGGTCGAGTTATAAACCTGAAAAATATGGGCTTATAATGGAAATCCTGACAGACTGTAGTAGGTGCTCCTATAATATCTTGAATTTGATTTAGGAGTGGTTTTCAATAATGCTTTCCCAAGCCAGTCTGTTGGGGACTGCTAGGAAAAATCTAATGTTCCCCCCTGGCCCCCAGTGCAGCTCAGCGTACTTGATGAGAATGCGGTATGTTCAGGCAAAGCCAGCCTTCGGGGTTTTTGTAGCCTGCGGCTGTCAGGTCCCCGATATCAGAGACCCTATAAATGTCAGTGCTAAGCGCACCTTTCATTTAACAAAACAATAAATTGTCTATCTCTGTGCAATAAATTGCTCATTTCTGTGCCTTTGCAAAGGCCGATGCGATTTGTAAATGGCTGAAAAATCTGCTTCTTCGCGTTTTTTCCTAACAACCATGAACCGTGGAAGTGTTTTTGGGAACACTGGATTTTTCAGGGGAAGGGAAGAGGAAGCCTAGATAATCCAGAAGGAGTCAGATTAAGACTGGAGAGAGAATGATTACTACTCACTGTAAACTTCTCGTGGTCACTGACAAGCTGAAAGCAAGTTAACAACCCTGCTCACAGGACCTTACGCAGTACAGAAGAGTACAGCTCACTAACACAATATGTACCATACTGTGCAGAAAAGAAATCTGACTACACTTGTGTTAGTAGTTCTGACTTAAGTGGTGGAAGGGGACATATTCCTTTCCTGCTTAGTCCTCCAGTACCTGCTTTGTCCCAGATCCTCTGTGTGTCCTTGTCACCACCTGCACTCTTCACATTTATCCCCCTGTAAATTAAGCTGTCAGAAAGCTACAAGGTTAGCCTACGCTTATCCTTCAGACAGCGTAGCCAGTAGAGAGAGATAGTCACCCTCAAAGGTTGAGTCATTCCACCCAGCTCTAGAGCTAATGACCAAATATATGCACACACACACTAAAGACCATAAACAACTCAAATACTATCATACTGAGGTTGTTATAGCATAAAGAAGAGCCTTAGAGAATCAGAGGTCAGAGCACAAAGCTGGAAGAAAGATATCTCTATAACTTTTATATAAACCCAAACTTACATCTTTGTTCCTGTTTTTCTGATGCAGTCTTCCAGATTCAGATATCCCTCCCCCAAAAACTAGAACAGCAAAGGGGTCCATGTAGTCATCAGCTAGCCAGTATTAAAACCCTCAAACCCAAATGCATTATTATGAGAGAAATAAGGAAACTGAGGTCCTCTCCAAACCCTGTAATGAGATATGATGACATAAAAACTGCGGTGGGTGGCAGGCATGATGCTCCTGTGCTCTTTCAGAGCACTGAATGGGTACCAGCTAGAGGGAGCCAAGCAGCCAAAGAACAAGAATGAAGGAGAAATGATGACAGTGAAGAGTGAGCAACAGGAAACAGGTTGACACGAAACACTGCAAAAATAGGGGAAAGACAGAAATAAAGAATGCAAAGGACAACATTACAGAGAAAGAAAGTGTGATTTTGGTGAGTGAACAGTCAGTCTGAGACAAAAGGAGAAAGAAATGAAAGAAGGGAAAAAAACTTGTTCAACATTTAGGTTGATGAATTTTATTATGCGTTCCTTCATTTTAATGCTTTTCACAGGAAACTTCTCCTGTGGACAACTGGGTTTGGTAGAAAAGATATATTGTTCAATACTCCAGATGAAATGACTGGTGAAGAAAGGGGGTGAAACTACATGGAAGTCTCCATAAATAGGTACATAGCTATGCAGGAAAACATGGAATACTGTGCCCGCCAAGGAAACATGCAGAGCGCCGAGATGCTCTAATTATTTTTAATAGGATCCAATTCCCTGATTTATTTGGAGAGTTATTTCCAGCCACAGCAACTAACAGTCAAGGGAAGAGTCGCCAGACCCTGATCCAGCGTACTAGCAATGGCTGCGCTTAATGTGCCCACGTTCATCTGAGCATGGCAGATCAGACACAATGATCAAAGTCCTAACATTTATTTCCTGCCCTGCCTTTGATGGAAAAAAAAAATCTTAATAACTGAGAGGATCAAAAGAAGCTTCTTGAGCGTCTCACAAAAGCCCAAGACAGTCTAGTTAACCACAGCAGGAAAGGAATATGTCCCCTTCTACCCCTTAAAAGCTAGGATGCAGAATTCTGCAAGATCCACTTGAATTTTGTTGCAAGGGCTTCTCAAGTTCATATGAACCTTTGCAATCCAGGGAGCTGCCCAGCAGAGTACCAAAAAAGTCTCTGGGTGTGGACATGATGGGGTAATTCCCCTCTGACACTTGATAGCATACTCTCTTTCAGTGAGAGCTCTTCAGCGGCACCAGAAAAAGGGTCCTTCACTTTAATCTGCCATCTGTGGATACCCAAGCTTTCCAGGACAGTGAGAAAAATAGTCATGATGAATTGGAATAAGAAAAGAAAACTGCACAGAGCGGTTCAGGAGAATAAGATGATACTTTCCCCATCTATTTCGATTTTGGTCCTCCACACAATTAAAGCCTTGTTTCAATATGGCTTTAATTTCATAGTCCTTGGTTTAGATCCTACTCTTCTATACACTGCACTTCCTAATAGAGCAGCCCCATTAGTAAACTACATTTATGCTAATGTACTTGCTTGCAGTGATAATTATCACGGCCCTTAGCCCTGGTCCTTGCCAGTGTGAGCACGTCAGGAGGGGTTGGTATAGCATTATAATTATACAATTAGCCTTGTCACGGCAAGGAGCTCTGGGAATAGAGACATCTTGAAGCTTAAAATGTGGACAGCTGATAGATGACTGTCATTAAGCTCCTTTGTTCACTCCATGATAGAATAGTCACTGAGCTGTAGGGTAGGCTTCTTTAATGAAAAAGAAAGACCTTGAACCACAGCCACTATCTTCCACCTCTTCCCAACCTGTCCAGTCACCCCTGTTTCCTCCCATTTTACACAGCTTCTCATCTCATCTGCAGCAGAATATCAAAAGCTGTCTCTAAGAACTCATTCCTAATCCATCAAGTCTTGATGGAGGAGAAAGGCTCCTCACCTCACGGTGCAGCCAAGGGGACCCCGCTTGCCTCTGGTCCTCCCTGCTCAGAGCCTCCCACACTCCACACATGAGGAGCTCACGCCAAAACCCATTTAATTTAGGATGTGAGGCGAGTGCTGCACCAGCTTTTGGGTCAGTTTCTCAGTTGCATAAATCAACACAGATCCTTTGAATTTCACATAGCCTGTGAATTACGTCCAGTTGAGAAGCACTGCTCTGGGCAGCAATAAAATACACGGTTCTAAAAAGCTTCGTGTGGAGGAAGGCTTCAGAAGCAGGCAGTGGACAGGCCCTCCTTTTTGCCAACAGAACTGCAGAAGGGCACTGAGCCCTGTAATGTGAACCAGCTAAAAGGCACAGATAAGAGGGTGGGAGAAAGAAGTGGTAAGGAGGCTTTGCAAGCTCCTTTGGCTTGATGGCTCCTGGAGACTCCCAGCTGCAGATCTGCACTGCTGGCAGAGAATCCTTAGAGAGAGTAATGACTGCAAGTGTGCTGGAATAATACTCAACAGACTTGAAGACGCGCATCTGCTTCATTAAAATTCGATCCCCAAGTTCCTTTCTCTTTTTCTTTCCTAGAGTGTTTTCCAACGTTGTTTTCCTGCATACCTGGATAACTGATGCTGTGCAGGGCTTTAGTTAAGGTAATTTGAGAATTCTTTATATTGAAAAGGTATAAAAAGTAATCCCCTGAAGTACTTGATTTTCCTTCCATGACATTCCACTGTATCAACCTACTTTTGCTTTACCTCGTTAGTATTCTGAGGGGTTGTGAATGAATTATTATAGTTCAGAATGCAAAAAACAGGTCTGGCAGCCCCTGAGGGATACAGGGCAGAACAGGATGGGGCACCAGCTAAGACCCTGGTGAGCTGAGCTCTCCTCCACAGGCTAGGTGATCACAGGCAAGCTGCTTTTTTTTTAGGAACGTTGCTTGCTTTCTCACTTTCCTCTGCCTTGTCTTCTTTGGGGCAGGAAAAGTTCCTCTGCATTTAAACACTGCTCAGCAAAATTGGTGCAGATGTAATGCAAATCAACAGCAGCAGAATGAAACTGTAATTGTACCAGAAAAAAAAATAGTAAAACAGTAGATAGGGCTGCCTGGGTTGAACTTCTATGTTGAATTTAGCAAGTATTGTATGCAAAGTTGCAGAAGCAAAAATGCATTTCTATATGCCCTTGAGAGAGACAGAGCTGAGCAGAGCACAAGTCATTCCAAGAGGACTCAGGCTATTTTTTCCACAAGAGTAACAGTGAGAGGTTACAGCCTCAAATTCAGGTGCCTTCCAGTTAGCCTCACCTAGTGGCAGAGCATAACCAACTCTTTCTGACTAGAAACCTCAAGATGTTTCTTTTCTTGAATGCATTTCCGTACGAATGCGCTCACCCCCACACCTCCAAGTTGCCAGGGAGTGTGTCTGAGCAGCCCTTGCTAGAGAAATTATATAAACACATTGAAATATCAATGCATACAGTACCTTTTTTCTTTTTTTTTTTTTGTGTTAAATCTTCCTGATTTACATATATGTCATACACTGGCTGACAAGGATGTAATTCACCTACGGAGAATTCACTTCTAGACTTGTGGTAACCTTACAAAATTTGATTCTCAATCCACTTCTCAAGTAGCCAACACTATGGACATTCATGAAGTATTATTCCATCCTTCTATACCCCAAGGCTACTGAGCTTGTCACTCTTGCTCTCACTCTACGAAGCATCTTGACATGTGAGCATAGTTCACTGATGGACATCAAACTCCACATAAAATTGTGCTGAACTCAGAGCAAAAAGGTTAAACATTCAGTCCCTAGGCGACTCAGTACACGTAGAAGTGACACACAAGGAGATGCCTTGTGTTTCTGCAAAGCAGAAGGGAAGAACCCCCTTAGACGCAGCTGCTGTCTAACAACCATGTTTTATGCAGAATGCTTGGGGGCCACTCTATTTTTATAACTTTCATCCATAAAATAAGAAGCTAAAGCTTCTGGAAAGAGAACACAATTACCCTACAATGATATAACAGTCAAAATAAACTCAACACAATCTGTATAAGCAAAATAAAAAGCATCCAAGCCTTTTTTCTATTGGCAGTAGATAATATTTAATAACTGCCCTATTGTCAACCTCCAGAAATGATCTCCAGAGCCATATGCAGGTTGGCAACCAGGCATAGCGCCTAACTAGTTTTTGCATCTAGTTGTACAGAAGTAGAGACATATGGAAATGAACAGCCTGGCAGAACAAGTGAACTCTGAAGCAATGACTTCAATAAATAAATGCCTGCACATTGGCAGATGGAGAAAAGCGCAGTAGGGAGGAACTGTATTGCAGCAGCAACTTGATTTTAAATGATTCGTAAAAATCAGCCTGAATCGAGGCATTTCCAGTTCCTTCCGTTGTCTTCTTATTGGGGAAAATTCTCACCATAAAAAGAGGGAAAGTGGGGGTAGAAAGATGCATCTAACTAAAGATACCAGAAGCAGCTTCACCGAGCAGAGAATAGGACTGGGAGGTCACTGATCATTTTTGCATTTTACTACATTGCTAATCATCTTTTTAGTAGCCTGCAGAAAGATACAACCAATTATTCCTAAAAGTCTAGAAGAGCAAGACGTGGAGAGACATTCTCAAGCTGAACTTCTTTCCTGTGTGGGTGCCAGAGCAGCGGCCCAGGCTGCCCAGAGAGGCTGTGGAGTCTCCTTCCCTGGAGCCATTCACACCCCGCCTGGACGCGGTCCTGTGCCCCCTGCTCTGGGGGTGCTGCTCACGCAGGGGGCTGGACGAGGGGAGCTCCAGAGGTCCCTTCCAACCCCCACTGTTCTGTGATTCTGTATGGCAGGGCCTGAAATGTGAGTAGAGAGGATACAGGTACATGGGACATGCAGACCTTTCCCGCAGTGAATGGAAACTTGCGCTTGATGCAAGAGATACCTTCTGCACTCATTCCTCTGAGACGGTCTATTTGTAGGCAAATTGAATCTCTCTCATTTGCAGGCTGCAGACTGATTCCTAGTCACTGTTAAATGTGACAGATGAGTGGAAAACAAGTATCACTGCTGCCCTGACACTAGGAGAGGACCAGCATGTTTATTCCACTTTTTGGGATAAGGGGACTCCTTGTCTGGTGATCTTGAAGATCATTCTTCCTACTGGTTCTGAAACATTTTCCTGTGTAGGTCCTCTAACACCAACTGACATTACAGTCTGAGAGGTAGTGAAGGAAGAGGCATTCCTCTATCCCATCAGAAAGCACAATACAATGCAGAAAATTCTGTGCAACATTTGCATTCCTCTTATACATGACACGGTGTGCACAGCCTCATATGTCCCTACCTGTTTCCTCTCTTCACTGATAGCCTCCTATATAATAATTAAGATATCTAACTTTATGCTTAGATGCAACCTGATGAGGAAGATTTTCAACATACAACTCATTGAAGGTCTCCAAAGACAAGACGAAAATAAAGAGTTAAAGGTACATTTTAATTCTTTGGGGGCTACTTCTGCAGTAGGATTGCACCATACTGGTGTAGTATGCAAGCAGTCAGTACCTGTGGTGACCTTCTCAACTATAACAAGCGATGCCCTACTAAACACCACTGATACACACGCAAAAGCAGCAAAATGCAGAACTCTCTGTCAGACATGTACTGATTCTCTCCATGCCCAGTACCAACCACTGCAGAAAAATGTGAGAAGGGAAAGAGACACATGAAGAAACCGAGGAGAAAATAACCCAGACAAACTGTGATGGCCCAGAGTTAACAGGTCAGCCCTATGTACCAAGTACTGCACTTTTCCAAGAAAACAGTCACTTGCTGTCCCCTTTGTGGGTAGCCAAGTGGACAAGCTTCATGCTGTAATGTGAGGTCAAGGCAAAATTAACCTGAAGAATATTGTGATGCAGAAGATGAAGAATTTAATTAAACTTCAATAAACTAAACATCACTAAACTTCCCCTCAATAATAGGCCACCTTTTGTTATAAAGAATCTCCCTTTCTTTTACTGACGCTTCATCAGTTAATATCACACATATGATCTCACTTCTTTGTACTGCTCACCTCCTCAGAACTCAAATATCTGTAATACCTCATATTCTTCTCCCACATCCCATGGTGATGAAGAAAACTGACAGGCAATGATTTTCACATGAGTGTACCTAAAGCCAATCCCCAGATTATGCTGAAACCATTCACAATGGAAATCAGTTTACAACCCACTTCACTTTGGTAAGAATCACCGTGGGGAAAACCATGACCTGCCTTCCACATACCCTCCCACGATCTGTCAGCTCTGTAAGCCTCTACTATGGATCAGCTTCCCTCAATCAGCTGCCCACATGAAGTCCATAGCAAAGCAAGCACAGCTATTAGTCCAATGAGTCAATGGCCATATGCATGCATAAAGTGAAAATAAAGGTGGATTATCTTCTCACGTATGCCACTGTGTAAATGTTTTGCAATAAATAATAACGGCTACTATCAATCAAGAGAGTAGAGAACAGATGGGAAGGAGGTTATACTGAGGGAAAGGACTCAAACAGGAATACGTATTTTCTCCCTCACCTTCCCTGGTCTGATAACAACAGCCCTAAAGAAACACTTGCACGTCTCCAGATACAAGCATTCCCCGTCAGCGTGTTCCATTATTCTGTGAGACTCTGGCTACTTTACCACCACAGCCCAGCAGAATCACAGATATTAACACATCTACAAAATGCTGCAACATCAGAGCGTGGGTTTGGGATTCCCCCCACCCCTTCTATGGATCAACCCCTCTACCCAGCATTATGGTAATTTCATCTACTGTCGCTGTCAGGCAGGTTTGACAACAGATCTGACCCTGGCAAAAAAATAAAAGAAGTCCCTAATAATGCTGAACCTCAAACTCTTCCTCTTCTTGAACAAAACCTCAGGGCTAGTTGAATTTCTCAGTTTTCTTACTTTTGTAAGAAAATATTTTGTATTGAAGGTTTTAAAAGAAGTGATTGTTTACTTGATGGCTGCTGTTCTGTCCACCAAAACAATTGCTGAATCTTCATGTTTCTCTCCAGTGCTAAGAGTTTTATATTACAATTTGAATTAAGATTTCTTTATGGATGTTGCAGCAAATTCACTTAAGGCTGCAGAATTAATATAAGAGAGCAGTCTGTGGCACATATTTGTATGCAACAAGCATTTTCACCAAAATAATCTAAAACTTTAAATAACTTCTAAATAAGTCTAAATAAAAAGTGGGTTCCAGATTCTCATTCATAGTAACATCATTGTACAAACTCTGGTTGCAAGAGCCTTTAAAATGGATAAGAACTATGGCCCCCTACACTCCCAGATCTTGTTACTCTTTGCAACCGACTATCAATAACTTGGTCTTAGTACAGCACTGAATATCTAAACATACCTAAAAATATATGTAAAACATTGTGCAAGGATTACATTAGGGCTGCATTTATGACCTATACCCTGTTCCACCTCAGCTGAAGTGCAGTTTGTATCTGAACGATAATGGCTTCACTCTTGCTCTTACAACCCCACAGGAAGGCAGAGAGCATAATACCACGGCAAGCAAAGCAGGATCCAGCCCTTGAGATTTCCCATTCTGCAGAGACGAGCAATATTACCCTCCAGCCTCAGCTGTTGTGATAGGTCTTAAACACAGCAGAACCGTGGTGGTTCCCAAAGGAGTGACATGAAGTGAATATTTATCTTCTTGGCAGTGTGGGGGCAGACAATTGATGGCAGATCAGAATGTAACTGGCAATGCAGATTCAGAAAGGTTGAAAACTACGATCAGGTTAAATCAGTATCTATGAAGAGTGAACAGTAGAAGAGGATGAAAAACCATTCTGTGCCCAATCCCAGATGTCCCACGGGGGGCTTCTTCCCCCACCTTTTTTTTTTTGACCTTGAAAGACCCCTCCATTACACTGACTGGGAAAGACAGTCAAGAAAAACATTTTGGTTTACATATGAACAACTAATCTATAATACTGTAAGCAGCCAAAATAGTGTGTATTTCAAGAACTACCCAACCTTCTTGAAAACAAAAACACGCCTGAAAAAAACCCACAGTCAAAATCAAAAAAACCCAAACAAATTTATTTTTTTTTTGCGTGGCATGTTTTTCAGTTAGTTACGAAAATGAGAAAAGAAGAACAGCATGAACTACATACCTTAGCTATTTGGACACACCAGTTTAGCAGAAGCTGGGAGCCAATATTATCCTTATGTTCATGAACATAATCCAACAGACAGCCGTGAGGCATCAGCTGAGTGACAAGCTGAATGGTTGGGCTCAAGCAGACACCCAGGAGTCTCACCAGGTGTGGGTGGTCCATGCTGGCCATGATAAGAGCTTCCTGTAACAACAAAAGTGACTCAGTTACTCCAGTGTGCTTAAAGACTCTATGCACAGAAGATTCCCCGTTTCCCATAGAGCATTTAAAGGGGATCAGTGGCCCCTAAGTACCATGAATTCCTGTGCTGTCTATCCAGTGCTAGGCATACCTAGGCAAAATCCAGTCTGATGTAATGTATGCTTAATGTAAAGAGCCCCAAGCAATGGGTCAGACTATCTGAACAGATCCAGTGAGGGCTCAGATCAGGCATTCTGAACTGCCCTATATTCCCTGACCCGTTACAGCCACAGAAGCAAAGATGTGTGACACACTTGACTTTCCTTAAAAGTCTCATTGGTCTTGTTTTACTTCCCTTAATTTTGTTTCCTGAACATATTTTCCCAATTTGTGGTCGATTCATTGGGCATCAGCTTTTTTTTATGCAAGCAAACTATGCCACTCATGTATAGTTAGATGGCCAATTAGGCCTCATTTGGCAAGATACTTGACTAAGCTGTGCTAAAATGCCTTACTGGATCCGAGATTTTATGCTTAGTATTTTACAGGCTTAAGCATGTAACATCTATATGTCAATTGAAGCTTTCCCAAAGTTCAGCCTGCAAAAGGTTAAGAATCAGGAGGTTTAGTGTGGGGTTTTCAAATGTGTCTGATGCTCCTAAGTCCTACTGAAAGTCAGCAGATTTGTTAGGATATGACCATGCGGCCGTCTGTGTGACTGTTGTACAGCAATAACCTAAAGTAGCGGTCCTGATGGTACAGGAGTAGCCCAGCTGCAGCAGCAGTCCTCTCTGTCTCCTGATGTTGCCACAACTAGACCACTACAGAAAGCAGAAGCTTTCTAAATCTGAGCCTCTTAGCTCAGCTCCTGATTTTTCCAAAGTCCTCTACCGATAGATCTTGGGTGAGTTATTCCATTTTTTTCCATGCTTCAGCTTCCCACACAACAAACAGGAGATAATATTCCTTTCTTCCCTGTATACTTTATTTAACTTTTCCAGATCATAAGTTTTCAGAAGTTTTCAGCTAGCAAGCTAGGTTGTCCAAAAGCAAGGACCAGAAGGACTCCATCTTAGCTATGCTATTCAGCCCTAAAGTTCGTACCACTGACAAGTAGCACAGGAGCTCCCTATAAACAAGCTGTGTATCTGTTCTTAGAGGTAATGCTGCCATCACAAGCAACTGGCATTCAGAAAAGACAGGGAGAAAGCTTTTCTCTCTCATTCACTAAGTTGAGTTCTCCATTTCAAGACCACTTCATCATGGCAATGGAACAATGAAAAGTGAGATGAAACTGTGGCTTTGTAAAGCTATTTTGGTTCTCTTTCTTTCTGAAAAACCTATACGACATCTTTCTGACAACTTAAAGAATAACAGCTGTAATAGTGCCAAAGAAAGAAAGACAGAAAAAAAGGATGATAAAAAGTTGCCATCAGAGGAACACAGCATGCCCCCCCCACTCATAAAAGTTTTTTTTCCTTCCCTATATTAACACAAAAAAAAAGTCCTGGCAAGTAGGCTGAGTTTGTATTAAAGGAAATTGCTCATCATAGTACAAAGAATATTTGAAACAAAATTGCAGAGTATTTGCATAATAGTTCTCTCTCTTTCTTTCCCTCTCTTTTTTTGTTAAAATGAAAAGATGAACAAGACACTAATTGTAGGGTTTTTTCCCCCCCAATAAGAAAAGAACAGATGGCCTCGACTGGGGGGACTACCTCCTTCCTTTTTCTTCCTAAATGTATGTGAAGAAATAAAATAAATAAATGAATAAATAGGGGCTATTTGATGGGATGACTGGAGGAGGAGCTCTGAGGAAGATTCCAATGTAACAAATTAGAAAAGGGATCTTTAATTTAAGTAGTTTTCCTCACGTTCAAATTAATACAGTTCTCGCTCACTCAACTCATATGTACGGGGTCTCCTTGAAACAATTTTAGCCTCTCTTCTGCTGTCACTAGAAAATGTCACTGAAGGCCACCAGAATAAATACATGTTGACAGGTACATTATCCAGTTTCAGAGCAAAAAATTACTCCGCCTCATTTTTTCTTTCTACCCCATTCATTTTTCTCCTGCAGATGCATAAGGGGATATACTTGTTGCCCTGTCCCTCTCTGAGTAAAGGTAAGAGTTTCTCCAGGAACTTGGAGCAGGAGTACTTTTCTTCATAATGAGGACTGATTAGAACATAGACAATAAATTCTTTTTGCTTACCAAGGGACCAGATGGAAAGCTCTGAACCATGTGCTCCATTAGTCTCCAGTTACTTGCCATTTACAAGTCTATCTGAGTCCAAAAGAAAGACACTTTTGTACAATAATAAAAGCAAGCAGTGCCATTTGTCTCATTCTGATGTTACGGGGAAGCACATATTCTTCCAATAGTTTTGGGCAATGGTTCCAGAAAAAAATAAAAAAGTTGTTAAAAAATATTATGGACTGCTCTGTAATGAATCGAGACACACAACAGAGAGCAAGGAAACCTTCATTATAGATCTAAGTCATTAATGGATACTAATTTAGCATGAATCCTGGCTTCACATAGTTATTCTCATTAGTAAAAGTATTGTTATTTTTATTGAACTCGCGTCTACAGGAGAACTAAATTCAGGGTTATGTCTATCCGGCACAGCACAAACACAAAGTAAAATAGATTGCAATTGTTCTGCCAGAGCCTAATTAGACAAAACAGACAAACAACAACAGAAACATTATGACTTAGTAGCATTTTAAAAATCTGTTCAGCAAATAAGGAATGCTAGTCCCCATTTTAAAATCTGTTTGGTCACGAAAAGACCCTAGAGCAACAATCTCCATGGCACTTAGGCACTCTGCAGCCTGGTTCCCAATTAAATTTTCTAAAACACTTAATCAGGTAAGGCACCTAAACTCACAGACTTGGCTGTTTGACACTGGCATCTTTCAAAACCAGCCTCTGCAATTTCCCATATCTTTTGGTAGCCTTATGTCTGCAGATCTTGCCTCTATACTCAACTGGTGTGTTTACACAAATTATTTTAGAATTCTGCCTATTCTGATTTAATGGAGAGGAAACTCAGGTACAGAAAGCACAACCCACAGTCACATATCCACAGTCACATAGGAAGCCTAGAGCAGAAGTGGGAACTGGGGCCCAGATCACTTTATCTTTCTCTCCTGAAAAAAATCCCTTGAAAGTTGAAATAAAAAAGGGGAGGAGGGGAGAGAAATTATTAAGTTATGGCACTTTATCTTTCCCCCAGGAGTCAGAGTCTTTGTAACATCATGTGCTCACACTAGCATCTGCAAAATGACAGGAGTGGTGACAGTTTTGAAAGGCTCCTGTTGGACATCAGGCACCTTCCTTCATCTATCTGCAGAAGCAAGAAGTCTTATCACAAGAGTAACTCCCCAGCCAAACCAAATCTCTTCCTGGAGTTTGTTCATGCTACTGTCACTGCTCAGGTATTAATTATCACAGCAGCGCGTGGCAGCCATGCACAGGTCAGCTATAAGCCAGCCAGCTTAGACACAGGTAGCAGTTGTGGAGCTCAGCTTGCCCTTACCTCTAAGATATATTTTGCAGTCTACAGTGAGCCCTGACCAGCTGAGGCTAGGGTACTACAAGATCTCAAACAAGTTACTTAAAGCCAAGGCTGTGTATGTATATGCTATTCACAGCAGTGCTTNGTGCTTACAGTGTTAACATATCCGAGGGAAGGCTGGTAAAGAAAGACCTTGATGCAGAAGGCAGCTAGTCCTGCAGGTAGGTCGGCAGGGCCATTGTTGTGTCCCCCCAGCCTTGTCACAGAGGGAATAGGAAGTAACTTTAATTGAGCCCTCCATGTTCAACTCCATATTATACTTCTCAACTCCATATTATACTTCTCAGATATACTATTTTGTGTAATCACTCCTCTCTTCTGCCCCTTTTAAATGTGGTGGAATTATTGCCACATTAAGCTCAACTCCTGTGATTTATACACGCAACCCT
>VZTV01046601.1:0-30757 GCA_013400875.1 Anhinga rufa
AAAAAAAAACAGGAAATGTTTAATATTCTCAGATTTTAAAGATGTTTTCAGTCAACGTGAACCTTGGAGATCTTCACCCTGAGCTGTGGTTTTTCAGTTACTTCCTCACTTCTTTGGGTTTGGCTTTTTTTGCTGCAACACTTGGCAAAACCCCTGTAACTACATGCATGGTGATCTGAGCTGTATCTGTTTTCTAGCACAAGTTTCCATTGTTTCAGATCTCTTTTTCTGGGCACAGTTGTTCTCCTGCGCACAAGTGCTTTGCTCTTTCCCGTCGAATGGGGTTTGCCTCCCAGTTCAGCTTTGCAGCCAAGGCATCAGTGCAAACTTTGCTGGGCCCTGAGCTGCGTTTGATTGCAAAATCATAGCACTGCAGGATGCCTGGACGCCTGGCATCTCGTCCCATGGGATTTCTACAGCTTCCTAAACCTATTACACGTAAGTGGGGTCTGTCATTTCTAGCAAGTTATTCCCAGACAAATAGCAGTGAAAATGTTTTATGGACTTAATCACTGCGAGTGGTTTAATTGCTGCTTTTCTACAGCGCTTAGTTTTTGCTGTGATAAGCCACTCCTCTGTCAAGACCTTTGTGTTTTTCAGGTGGGGGTGAACCCAAAGCAGAAGCCCTAAAACTGTCATCCATCCCATAAAAGCATTTTAAACCAGGGGTGAGCCCAGCGATAGCTCTTGGGGTGCTACATCCCACTCTGCTTGCCGCTGAAAGAGCTCTGTTTTCCCATACAGTATTTTGAAATATTGACAAACTTGCAAATAAACCTTTTATAACGCAACCCAAGCCCTTCAAAACTGCATCCAGGAGCGCGCAAGGGGCTGGCCGGTCCTGACAGCTTCTGTTCTCATTTAGGTGGTGACAGCTTCCACCTCGCCATGCCCAGGGTAAATTGGCTCTTTTTGAAACAACTCACGTTTCTTTGGGTCTAGTTTCAGCTTTGCAGCCCTAAGCTTACCGCAGCCCATTTATCAGTTCCTGCTCAGAGATTTTTAGCATGCACCAGGATATCATGTGGGTTTAACAAACAGGCTGAGAGACATGCCGTCCAATACCTTCTCCATTAACCTCTCCAACGTGGCAAGCCAAAAGCCATCACTTTAAATTGCTGCAGGCCTTGTCCTGCTGTGAAAGCAGCCTGTCCCCTGTGCTTTAGATATACTTCGACATGCCAATCCCCATTTTTAAGATCCAGGGTGAAAAACCAGGCTCTGCCTGCTGCATCATTCACGGCGTCACCTCTCCATGGTAATGGACAGGAATCCTCTAAGTGACTTTAAGACATTGTGCTAATGTCTTTTCCTTAAATAAGAGCCATGGACACATTTTAAGGACTAGTTTAAGACTTAATTTATGCATTGCACTTAAGTTTCTTTAGTAGGTCATCACTCTCGTCTTGCTTGCTAAGGTGTAGGCTGGCTTTTTCACAGTGCCGCCTTATGTTGGTGTCTGCAAGACCACGAGGGAGATCCTCTCCCATTCTTCAATCAGGAAGACATCTCCATTTCATCAGCAGAAAGCCTGCGGTGACAGCAACTTGTTGCATTTGACCGCGTGGTGCAGCGCAAGACCGGGCGCCCAGCGCCTCTGCCCGCTCACCTTCTTGGTTTTCCTCCATGCTGGAGTTCACCAAGCTCCCTCGTTGCAACTGCATTTTGCTCAGCAAAGAGGAGATTCGATCAATTCCTGCTTTGGAGCTGTAGGCGCTTGTGCAGGTAGGGTTCACCAGAGGTCCTAGGCCACGGCAAAGGTTTCAGTTGCTTCCCATGCCACCCCCGGCAGAGGCTCAGCCTGTCCCCCGCTCTCCTTGCAGCCTCCATCCCCACCAGCACGTGCTCCTGCAGCTGCTCCCGGAGGCGGAATCGCTTATTTGCTGCAAATCAAATGCCCATACGTCATTTGCTTCAACCAAGATACCTTTGAAAGAACTTCTACAGACTGAATTTGTAATGCACGTTAGGGGACATTTTTTTTCCAGAGTTAATTAGCCCTGATGAAATCTCAGGTCATTTTTAGGCAACCTGTTATCTTTGTGATCTGGAGCTCTGCACTCATTTCCAGGAGTCCAAATCTTCAAAATGAACTTTCTCGTTTTGGGGTGGATGCAGCATTTTCCTGGCACAGATTCCTGGGGCTCATTTCCCCTGAGCTGCAGGAAGAGTCCGACTACAAAACCCAGGCTCTTCTCCCAGGCTTCCCAGCCAGCATTTACCCAAAACACTTTATATCCACGTCTTTGGTTTTAAAAGCTTGCTGCGTGGTTTGAATGCATCTTGGCTTTCGGCTCCGTTTCCACTTTGGCTTTATGGTAGTGGGGATTTTGGTTTTATTTCCTTTTTTATGCACATGTGTCTACCTGTGGCTCTCGCAGTGGTAGCAAACCTCTTTCCATCAACAAATACATGCATGGTCTTGAGCTTCGAATGGAGGCTGCTCTTGTTGCAGGTTTCTGGTCTTGTGTAAGATCTTGGTGGCATCGCGGAGCTATCTGAAACGGTGGTGCTTTGTGCCGCGTCTCTTCCTGCCCATTCCTCGTGTGGCATAAAAATGCAGGTAGAATTGAAGCTGCACCATGGAGCTGCTCAGGTCCTTATTATTATAGGTAAGTCCTAAAGGGATAAGGGCAGCCTTAGTGAATGATTTGGTCTAGATATTCTTAACTCAAAAGATACGCTTTGGTGCATCTATGTATAGGGCTCCGCTTTGTCCCTAGACACCATCCCTATCCGTTAATTTGATTTAAATGAGGTTAAATAAAACCTGCACAACACATTTTACTGGACTTCCATCAAATTGCTCAACAATAGCACCACTTACGGTGCATACAAATATGTCTTTCCACTCTTCGAGAGAAAGTAATTTATCAACAAGTGGTCCTTGTCCCTGTACCATGGAAAGTCTTTGTGAAATATACTTTTTACAGCAGGCTGTGATTTGTACAACATGTTTCTCCCATTACAAATATGCCGTATTTCTCTTTTGAATGTTAAGATGCAGAAGAATGAAAAGGAAGCATGCAGTTTAGAATAATTTTTGAAGGGGAAAGCTATCCATTGTACGGTCCCTCCTTGAAATGAATAGATCTGCATTAAACGTGTTCTTGAACTTGGTGATGGACTTTGATTTAATCCATTGTAGAGGATATTTCATTGGTGTAAGTGAAATGCATGGAAGGGGAGAACTGGGTGATTTATCCTTCCATATCGACCTTTGTGTTTGTCAGCCAGCAGCAAGGGTATTGTTCCCCTTCCCTTTTTCATCTGTTGCTTAGGACAGTCAGTAATTGGGACACCCATCAGCATACGGGAGGCAGATTCGTCTGCCTGAAGGTTTTTAATTCACATCTGCCGATGAGCCGTTTCCCCCGCGCTTGCTGATACTTGCCCCATGCAGACAGCCTGGATGCAGCACGTCCCCTTCTTGGGCAGGGTCCTGCCCCTTCGCCTGAGCTCGGAGAGCACCACACGCTGAACCCAAATGACCCATGGTGGTGACTGGGACCAGTATGGGTGTGTGTCCCTGCTTGGAGTCTGAAGGACGATGTTTGGTTTATCCAGATGAAACTCTCTGATTTTTTTGGTTTTTAAAAATCTTAACTGATGAACTGGAAAATAATACACACATAACGCACTTTTCAAAGCATGCTTCGTAGTGTCGTCATGTCTCCACGACAGAAGAGCTCTTCTTACCTGGGAGTTGGTGTCCCAGGTTCTCCAGACCCTGGTGGGAGATGCTGGGATCTCACCCTGCCCGTGCAGAAGGGAGGGAGCCAGCCGTCTTCACCGCAGGGGATGGAAACCTGGTCTTTCCTCACAGGCTATTAGGAAACAGAGGAGAACATGATGCTCCCTAAGGATATTCTGGTTTAGAGCTGGGTGCCCAAGGGAAGGCAGAGCTGCACAGGGCTTGAGGGCAGGCGCGAGGCATCCACGTGCTCCGAGCAGATTGCCAGCTTCCCCGCCTTTTCTATAAGCCCCGTCTCTCCCTATCTCCAGTAAAAGGATTTAGAGGCAACTTGGCATAAGAGGAATTTTAAATCTTCTCCTTATTCTGCGTCTGTCAATGTTTCCTTGGAGGGATACATTATTTTTCAGCTCTATGAGTGGCCTTTTCCAGGTACGGTTGACAATCGCATTTTAAAAATACAGGGCTGCAGCTCTGCAGCGGTGAGTGATGTGCGCCGGCAGGCGGGTGGCATCGGGCAGATGCCTGCAGCCTGGAAAGTCAATACCCACCGCTCGAGCGTGGCTGCCACAAAAACATTCGCTTTTCTGAAAATGCTTCCCAGTGCTTAGGAAACGTAAAGCGTCATTGAAATACTGTTGTTGAACGGGTGCAAGCAATGGTCTGGGATCTGGAACCAGATCGCTGCGGAGGGGGATTAAATAGGGAGGCTACAACATCCTGATATAAGCGGGCAAGATGAAGGATCCAGAGCAGGAAACCTCAACTCCGCATTTCCTGGCTGTTCCCAGTTTTCTGTCTCAGCACTGATGTTATTTTAATATAGTTACACGGCTGTGATTTGCAGAGCAATTTGCAGCGCGTTTTTCAAAACCGCCAGTCGATTTGAGCTCAAAATAGACGAAAGCCCTCGCGTGATTGACGGCTGCTGCCCAAAAAGCACTAAATAGTTTGGAAGGTCTGAAATGGGATTCGAGGTGTTTGTACAGGGCCTGTGTGAAGTGTGGGATCCCCGCGCTCGTGCCTTGTGCACCTTTTAATAGCAGATTGGAGAATAAGATTGTTAAGCCTAAAAGGGAATAGGGTGGTGTATGAATTTTGTTAAATCCCTTGAAGAACCTCGATTCTGGGTTGATTTCAGTTGAAAGAGCTTGCAAAAGCTCGCCTGGTGGGAAAGCAGAGTTAAGGGGCAGCTTTGGGAGCTCTCCTGCACCTCATGACCCTGTCGCTGGCTGTGTCTCCTTGCGCTGCTATGGGACGTGGAGGTCACATCCTTCCCGCCTCCTTTTATCCGAGCTGGCTGTAAGGTTTAGTAGAGAAGCTACTTGTTCCTCCTTTAGATATTAAATATGCACCCTGGTCACCTACTAACAGTTACTTTGAAGGGTGGGAGCAGTTGGATTTTGTCCAGATCAGGCCAGTAGCGTTGTCAGCGACTCCTCGAGCTATGAGCACCGCGGGGTACCCATGGACTGTGCAGCCACCTTGACGACGCCGTTCTTCCACGATGATATTTCTCCTGCCAAGCCAGAGGCTGTAGGCTCCATTTTCCTTTGTGTTTCCCCTTTTGTTGCTGTTTGCAAGGATCTGTAATGACCATCAGCCATCGTTCTCTTAGGTGAATGGAGAATTTGGTTCGGGTAGCACTGGGTGCCCATCCATCACTTGCATCCTTCTCTTGGAAAATGGAGGTGTGCTGCCCCATAGCCAGCCTTCTAGCCAGGCAATCCCACGAGGGTGGTCCTCCCTTAAATCTTTGCATGAGTTTGAGGGCCAGGGTGCCACGGGTGGGTGATGGCGGGGACACGAGCAAAGCGCACCCAAGAGGAAAGCCTCGAGGTACAGTGTGCGTGTTGCTTTTGCAAAATACTGCGTTTGTAGCGGCTGCCTACGTCTCTGCAGCGATAGCAGATATCCTCACGCTCGCAGCGTTGGCTTAAGAGCTGGATTCCTCCCTCCAAGCCCGTTTTATTCAAGGTGAGGTCGTCAGTGGCCCCGGCATGCACACTGCTGGAGGGCTGTAATGCTCGGTCGCTGGGCAGAATTTGCCTTATTGGATTGCACGTCATGACTGCAATCATGACTGCATATCTGTCTTTGAAGAGCAAGCCCAGTTTCCAGCAAGAACTTGCCATGTCAGGATCTGCAGGAAATTCCAACAGATTCATTTTTATCGCAGATGATGAGTTATCCATGATCTGGTCTTGGTTTTCCAGGGGAATTGGTATGAAACCATGAATTATTTCGTTGGTTTGCATTTAGTAGGCTGCTTTTGGTTTGGTTTTGACCTTATTGTAGTCTCATTCTTTATAGTGTGAGGCTCAGGTTTTTATCCAGATATAAGATGAGATTTTGACCAGTTTAAAATGTGGGGTTTTGTTGTTTGTTTTTTTTTAGCTTTACCAAAGAGAAGGGTTTTTAAAATTATTTTTAGTAGTTCCTGTGGTTTCCATCATTGCTACCTATTTAGCCAGGGTGCTTTGGAAATGACAATAAAAAGTGTCCTTGAGAGGCTGGGAACACATTGCTGCTGACTTCTGAGGAAGTTTAAAAAGTCAGGTTGTCTAGTTTTGAGGAAAAATTACTAAAATAATGTTTTGTAGAAAACAAAGTACTTAGCAGGGCTTTGCATTAGGCAAAGACAAATCAGCAGACTTAAGACGTAGAGCAAAGACAAAATTTCCGTCCCCATTACGTCGTTCCTTGCCTCACTCATATTGTGAGCACAGATTTGGATACAAATTCTTTATTTTTACTGAAGAATTGATTTCACGGTTGCCCTAAGTGAATAAAGCTGTGATGTATTAACTAATGTCAGGCATAGGATGTTTACCTATTTATCTTTGCTGCAGCATTGCCCGTAGTATTTTTTCCTCTGTTCTCCAAGACTCGTTAACGTTGCAAACATAACCAAGGTCCTCCTAATGAAACAACTGCAGCCGTGCAGCTCAATATGCAGAGTAACACCTCCAGCAAAAGCTGATAAATGCTTTTGTTTATGATTTTTTTTTTCTTCCCGATATGTTTGCACGGAGAAGGAACGGTTTAAAAAAAGTTTAACAGAAAGGAAGATAACGGATGCTGGAGGCTGGCGGGGAGAGATGGTTGCAGGACCCGTGGAGCATCGCTGGGACCAGTGGCCCGTGTGTGGCCAGGCGATGCATGACCACTGCAGTTGGACTGTGCTGAGACCGGTGCCAGGCGATGCAGGGTGTCCCGTCCCCGGCAGCGCCCCGGTGAGGATGCTGTGCTGGCAGGGGTACACATCAGGCAGCCCAGCGTGCTCCACCAGGCACCGTGTTGGATGGGGAGCAGCACTCGCTGTACCTCGGGCTTGTGAAGGGAAGCCCACAGCATCAAACGGCTTTTCCTTTGTTTCCTAAATTGAAGGAATTTACATCCCAGGAAAGGGATGGAAAAAGTAATTCAAGTTTCTGACTTGCGTGGCGGTGGCGAGCTGCCTTTCCTGGCGCTGCGTGGGCATACGAACGCAGGCCCTTACGCATCCCCTGTGCCGTGCCCAGAGCCGCTGGCAGTGAGACGCTGGGACGGGCGGGCAGAGCTGCGGCGGCAGCCGGTTGTTCCTGTGGCCTCTCCCCAGCTCTTTCCTTGGGCAAACGCCTGCTGCGGTTTGTACACCCAGAGAGCTGTGGTGAACGGAGCTAAATCCAGCTGGCGGCCGGTCACGAGCGGGGCTCCCCAGGGCTCGGTGTTGGGGCCAGGCTTGTTTACTATCGTTATCAGTGATCTGGATGAGGGGATTGAGTGCTCCCTCAGTGAGTCTGGAGGTGATGCCGAGCTGGGCGGCAGCGTCGCTCTGCTGGGGGGCAGGCGGGCTCTGCAGAGGGGCCCGGGCGGGCTGCATCGACGGGCCGAGGCCGGCCGTGTGGGGCTTGGCGAGGGCAAGCGCCGGGTCCTGCCCTCGGGTCACACCGACCCCCGGCACCGCTCCGGGCTGGGGGAGAGCGGCTGGAGCTGCCCGGCGGAGAAGGGCCTGGGGGTGCGGGCTGGCAGCGGCTGGGCATGAGCCAGCAGCGTGCCCAGGTGGCCAAGGGGGCCAGCAGCGCCCTGGCTTGTGTCAGGGGTGGTGTGGCCACAGGAGCCGGGCAGGGATGGTGCCCCTGTGCTCGGCACTGGTGAGGCCGCCCCGCGAATCCTGGGGTCAGGTTTGGGCCCCTCGGGACAAGAAGGACATGGAGGGGCTGGAGCGTGTCCAGAGAAGGGCAGCGGGGCTGGGGCAGGGTCTGGAGCACAAGTGTGCTGGGGGGCGGCTGAGGGAGCTGGGGGGGCTCAGCCTGGAGAAGAGGAGGCTGAGGGGAGCCCTCATCGCTCTCTGCAGCTGCCTGAGAGGAGGCTGTGGGGAGGGGGGTCGGTCTCTTCTCCCAAGTAGTGAGTGATAGCATGAGAGGAAACGGCCTCAAGCTGCGCCAGGGGAGGTTTAGATGGGATATTGGGAAATACTGCTTCACTGAAAGGGCTGTCAAGCACTGGAACAGGCTGCCCAAGGAAGCAGTTGAGTCACCATGGCTGGAGGTATTTAAAAGACCTGTAGTCGTGGCACCTCAGGGCATAGTTTAGGAGACATGGTTGTGTTGGGTTGATGGTTGGACTTGATGATCCTAGAGGTCTTTTCTAACCTTAATGATTCTATGATGCTTTGTGCCCCCTGTAAATCAGCGCTGGGAGCGTTCGGGTCCTCTGGCGTGGTGGCGAGCGCGCAGTTGTTAATGCAGGGGGAAGCGTTTCGGGAGTCCCGGGCTGGCTGATTGGTGTAGCAGGGTTTGAATTCTGCGGTGAATATGACTAATAATCCATGACCTGGCTGTGATTATAGATGAAAGAAAGCTGATGAAGAGACCCTGCAGTGGCACAGAAAGGAATTAGACATTGTCTAAAGCCAGGGCAGTACCGGAGCATTTGGATTTCACATCTGAGATTCACGGGTGAATAATTCAGCACTTGAAAAAATGCTTCAGCCGCAGTATGACATCTCCACAACTTCTTTCAGTGATATCCAAGACTTTAACTAAACATTGCCTCCCAGGGAGCTGGGGCAGCTGTCCAGATATTTTTCCTCTTAAATATCAGCATTCCAGATTGTTACCTGGATACAGATGGAAATTTGGACCAATATCTTAGGAGCTGCACTCTCTCTTAATGTGGGATTTTGCCTTCAGAAATCGCCTTCGGTGTTTGGCAGAACCCAAAATCTTTCCAAGTGAAAATTAAGAGATGTAGCTTTATATTTAATTGACACTTTCGTCTAATCGGGTGAACTGCTAAGGCATGCAGAGTCGTGGATGGCGTTGTTTGGGAATTTTAAATAAATGAACCAGTTCTCAAAGGCAAATGTTGGCAGATTTATTAAATGTGAATAAGAAAGTGGAGGAAAAGTAGAATGCGTATAAAACGGCCTTGTAAAATGGCTTGCTGTTTTATAAATGCAGGAGGCCTATAAACTAAACCAGCCGCTGTATTTTAAAACTAAATACAGTGCTGTTAAATCTCTGCATTTGAATGGTAAGGTACAACCGTCTGGAAATGTAAGCGTTGAAGTGTTCGTACAACCTTAACTCTGCTTCCTCCAGCATATACATTATAATGTCTTTAAATAAATTATCACATATTATTCCTCAAATAATTAATCCTTTTTCTGAATTATTAGCTGAAAATAGATAGTATCTTATAATTGTCATCAATTCAGACTCCTTATCGGGCCTAAAAATTCTTTTCTCGGTGTGATAAGTGTTTTGATGATTTGCTTTTCCTACCTACCCTTATTCCCTATTTAGTCAGAAGTATTTGCTCCTTCAGATGCACATCGCAGGATGAGACTGTGAAGCTATTTTACCTGTCAAATTTGGTGGTCCAGCTGTGTCAGCTATAGGAAACTACTCACTCTGTTAACAAAAATATGCGTAAGTTGGTCAGTTCTGTATAGTTTCTATAAGTGTAAGTCACTTTTTGATTCACCTCGTCCAGCAGGCTCAATACACCCAGGTGGTCTCTGGGAAAAAATGATGATGGTGATGATGATGATGATGTGTTTAAGAGCTGCCACCCGGTTGTGTAATTAAAGGTTCTGAAAGCAAAAGCAAATGAACAGAAGTAACCCCAGTTTTGTACGCCAGAGCTAAAAGCACAGGCTTTCCTTTCCCAGCTCAAGGAATAAGCAGGAATTGCATGAAGTTGAAACTTTAAAAAGGAAATCATACGGAAGAGCCCATCTGCTGTCAATATAGCCATTTATATGTATATAAAAAGGAAAAATCCTTATAAAACTTCAAGTTGCTCATGAATATTCAAAGGATCTGGCTAGGAACTTGGATTTAATGGCTAAGGGATTTTTGTCTTCCACATCCATGAGGAATGTCACCCCTTTTGGGGAGGGTCTCTCACCTTTGCCTCTTTTCTAGCAACCTGCTTTCCTTAGTTTCTCAAAGCCGATGATGGCCCGCATTTTAGCATTTTATCGTCAATGCAGCAAAAATATGGGAGGAACGAGCCCTTCCTCCCATTGCTGTAGCTTAATTTCTTCCTGTGCCTAAGCAAAGCGCTCAGTTGTTTGGTCTTCCTATCTGTACTTTTATGAAAATTACGTATACTTTAGAAATTAACACTTTTTATCCTGAGTCTGTGTCGGCTAATTGCTAATAAGAGACAAACGCACTTTGCTAAGATTTCTTTTTTCCTATAAAATTTCTAATTTGAAGATATTAGAAAGGAGAAATGTTTACCCCGCTAGGGTTACTGCAGATATCCTGATGAGCTTTCATATCCTCCTCCAGCACCAGCCAGCTTAATTGCCCTCTTTAGTCCAAACTTTAATATAATTACGAATTTGTACAGAAAAAAAATTCCTCTTTTCTTTCTTCTTTTTTTAATCCTGGCGGTTAACAGGGACGAGAAGAGAATATTTCTGATAGGGAACCTTAAGAGGTCCAAAAAAGAGGTAATCGTAAAGTTTAGGAGTGAGTCTTCGCTTCAGCACACCTCTGTGAAATCCATTTCCTCGTGCTGTTCTGGCTCCGTATTAATCTGTACCTTTTAAACAAAATTTTACACACCATTTTCAGCTGAGTTATTTGATAATACCCAGTGTGCAAGGGACTGTGAAACATCCCCTTTCTTAGTAAGCTTCTGTAATATTAATGCACTTGACCTTGGTCTCTCACATTTCGTGATTAGATTCATAGGAAGAGTTTGCTAAGCTTTTAAGATACTGTCTTGTAGACCTATCCGTAAATACTGCAGCAGAAAGAGAATTTTGGTAATAAGTTCATTGAAATTAAGCAGTTCTGCCCATCAAGAAATCTCCATCCTGAGCTATTCTTTAATGGCTTTTGTTATTTTAGACTAGACGGATACATAATTAGCTTTGGAGAGGTCCTTATGTTTTTGTAAGGTTAATACCCAAGTATCACACTGAATTTTCAACCTTTGCAGATTTATGAGAGTTGGGGTTTTTAATCATTCCAGCCTAATTTTCTCAGAAATGCAGGCCCTTAACATTTCTGATTTCTCTTAACTTTATATCTGGAGACTGAGTTAAAACTACATGTTTGCAATACAGTTGCTTTTAAGGAGGAAAGGCAAAAAGCAGCATCATGGGCTGTCTTTGGGCATCCTTCCTTCTGCCCATCACAGCTGGCAGGCTGAGCATGGGGCAGCGGCAGCAGTGGGGACCCTGCTTGCTAATATTAACCCCATCGAGGCAACCCCACATGTTAGCACAGCAATGTCAGCTCCTGGTGACAAAGCAAAAATGTAAATTCTCAGCTCATCTCTAAAGAAAAATGCTTCTATTGCCGTTTTCCCATTCAGTTTGGCCTGAGACTTTGCTATGGTATTTTGAACATTATTTTTGTAACTATCATGTAGTGCATTAAGTGCCCTTTTAATTTTATCAGCTGTTTGTCTGCCTACAATGAATCTGGAATGATCTGGAGTCGCACACCTAACTCGGACACCTCATGGCCATCTGCCAGCATGCCGGCCAACGCTCGGCATTAGTATCATTGATAAGTAAATCTATAGGACAAAGTTGGTACACTCTGTCACCTATATGCTTACTACAGCTCTCTTCGGTCCCTTCCAGTGGGAGGGATTATTTCCTCCATGCATAATCTAATTAATCAGAGCCATTAAAACATTTTGGAGCCCTTAGAATTCAGCTCTAAACCCATGTGGATCTGCTTGCTTATCAGTCTTCAGGTAAGTGGCAGCATCTGCTTCCCCCTTCCTCGGGGAGTTGTTTAGGGACTTTCTCTCCTGGTTCTGGCTGAGGCAGGGTTTTACTTCTCACACAGGCTAAGAGAGACAGTTGAGAGAGGAGATCCCTTTTAAAGTTGTCCAAAAGTGTCTGTTTTCTCTCCCAAATGAAATGTGTTTTCCCTGGTATCGCTCATAAACAGGACTGACATCCTTTTTTAGCTTCTGTTTGGCTCACCTAGTATTTGTTTCAGAGAATAAGTTTATTTGCTTTACTAATTTGTACAACGGTCAATTTACCTCTCACTTCCAGTATCGGGTGATGTTTTGGGACCATTCTGCCAGGTTTTGAACCCCAGGGTTGGAAGAGCCTCAATCCTGGGCTCTTCTGGTTTGGCTCTTGTTTTGCTTTTTGGTTTATTGCCGATGACGTTGGTTTGTGTTCTTATGATTTGTTAATAAGCCTTGTTATTGAGCTGCTCGCTCTCTTCATGGCCTTGCCAGCCTCCCGTAACAATTTATTGATTTGCTCTTAAATACTCCTGAAAATCCTTGCATGCGTCTTGTGCTGAGAGGCAGTGTAGGGTAGATATGCATTGTTCCCGAGTATTGGTTATATTTTGAGTTCCCATCTACGAAAGTCAGGTCTGCAATAATGAGACCAGCTGATTTATGACCCTCATGGAGTGTATCAAGTCCTACAATATATGCCTGTGCCGTCTAGAAGTGAGATCGAGGCTCTTCCTCTTTCAGATACATTCAGGTCTTGCTCTTCCAACAAATACTCCCTTTTCCTCCATTCTTTGCAGTCTTGATGTTCTCAAGAAAAGAACATTAAGACATCTCTTAACTCAAGAGCTAAGTTCAGGAAATCCCTGAAATCCTCTCTTGCTTTCCTCTCATCCCATCCCAGACAAAGATAACTTCTGCTTCTCTAAATATAGCGGTAATCCTAATAAGCTCTAAAAAGAAGGAGCTAACCCTGGCTGGATAGCTGCTGCTGTTAATTTTCTTCTGAGGTGACCTTTGGTCAGGGTGGACCAGAAGTCCTCGCCCAGCAGCCTGCCTGCTAAGACAGAAAGGATGTATTTAGCTCATAAAATTACAAGCCTGTCCTAGGGAGCAAGGTGGCAGCTGTACCTGTGACAGTTTTCATCACTGATTTTTTTAATAGGCTTGTACCAATGGCTTAATACTCGGTCTCTCTGTTGTAAAATTGTAAAGCTGTCTTTCTTTGGATAAAGCTATTCATCTCTTTTAATAATTATAGAAATGTTTTAACTTTAGGCCATCGTAGCTAAAACAAGTTTGTATTCTTTTTCATTTTCAGGAGATGAAAATCTACCCCTCAGCTTGCCAGTGCTTTTCAAAATTATGCAGCTGGTAACACTAATTATTGCTTAATTTACCTCCCTCTTATAAATGAGAGAGGATGACCATAAAGAATCCCAGTGACTCTTCTTAATAGTCCTCCCTTGCTCTTGGTAGCCAGGAATCCTCTTTATCCTTCTTGACCCTAAAATCAGGTGTACTCGCTGGAACCCTCATGAGGCGACCTGGGCTCCTGCATTCCCTCACCCTCGTTATTCCCAGGGGAATATTCTCCGGCCCCACAGTCTAAATTCATCCCACGTCTGGTGAAGAGGGATATTTGTTGCTTCCTTACCTGGTCATCAACTTTCTAACAGGTTCTCGACTGCTGTCTCTGGGGACGTGGCGTTGAGCTGTGCTCATACAAGGCCGCTGTCCTTTGCTTTTAGACTCAGACAGTCCTTTTGCCTCCCATTTTCTCGGTCTCTCTGTTCTCTGCAGTGCTACTTGGATTTTTTTTTCCCCACAAGGTTCCCCCTCTCCCCAGTTACTGCCCCGTCTCACACCCATCCCTTGCACACCTGTAGTGCAATGATTCTTCACTCTCTTCCTTTTGCATTTTGGTACTCTTGTCTTTTGGGCTTAGCAGCTATCCTTTCCCTAATACGGTACAGTATTATTGTGAAATACGCCGTATTTCAGACATTCCCTCATGCGTTTCAGCTTCTCAAGGATTTTAATTGCTGCCTTTTTCCCTTTATGATATACTGCTGTTCTTGAAGTGTGAAAATACATTTACAGAGAAAGCTCCTTCTGTATTTTACGTGTGCTTTGTCAGGAAGGCTATAATTTTGTTCACTTCCTTCCTTTTTCCTTAAAGTTGTTTGTGACAGGTCTTGAAACACTTGCACCTTATGTCCTCCCAGAGTAAGGTCAGAAACTGTCATTTATTTCAGAGTCAGCTCTAAAATAGGCTCCTCTTAATATCATATCTCGGGGTCTGCTGGAGTTGGGGCTCGGGCTCTGTGATAATTGTTGCATCTGCTTTCAGCTGAGGAAAAAGTGGAGGCTTGCTATGAATATTAACAAGCCATCCATCCTTTACACCTTCTGGGAACACACTGGTTCTTAAATTGTTTCTTCTTTTCATGGTTTTTGTGTTCTCCATTTTCTCTGCAAGCTCTTTTTTTATCAACTTCATTTTTTTCCCCCAGATTTACTCCTAATTGGAGGCTTTTATCTGTATTTTTACCTAGGTTGATGAACCTATTCTCAGCTAACACTGACTCTATCAAACCTCACCTTCTTGAAGGGTTTTAGATGTCTCACTGCTGGGATTGACCCACAAAGGCCTTCTTTGTTTCTTGTTTCTCCTTCACTTGGCCTTTTCTCCCGCGTGCTCACCATCGTTGATAGGAAGGGCCCAGGGAACTGCTGGGAGATACAATTTCCTCATGAGGTTTTCCTGGGAAAATAACTTTGAAACCAGAACCCTTAAGTCCAACATCCCTTTCATGGACCGGAGAAGCACTTCATGATGGGCGGAGTGGGAGGATGGTTTTGTGCCGTACCTTTCCTTACAAACTTCACCTTTCCAACCCTGTCAGTTCTGGAAACCTCATGTGCCCTTTGTATTTTTTCTTGCTGTGGTGCTGGGCAAAATTCAGGCACCCTTGGCCTAAGTAAACATGTACGTTCTTGGGAAAACAGGTTTACTTGGAGAGGTACTTGTAGAGAACCTCTTTTTAGAGACTTAGGAGTAAAATACATCCCCATCTACTGGCAAGTGAAAATTTTTATCGTTTCACCCACCAGTTATCAAACTCTAGTGAAAAACCAAGGATCGAGTGGAATCCATGGAATGAAAGGGATTTGGGAATTTCAGAATCTGGTAGGAAAAGAGCATCCTTCAGGTCAGTGAACAACGAGCCTGGCATCACTGCACCAGCTCCTGTTGCCTGGTGGGATCCCTGCCCCACCACGCTTTCTCCACGGGAAGCTCTCTATCCTATGTCCTGCCCAGGTTTTGTCAGGACTAAAAGGGGGAAAAAATAATAATAATAATAATAATAAATATATATATATATACCAAAAGCCCCAAACAAAAAACCACTTGGTTATTGTCTTCTGCAGAGGTCTTGCTGCCCACTTCAGCGCAGGAGGAGGTGTGTGATGTGACGACCTTGCTTTAGAGAGGAGCTGTGAGCTCAGGGATGCAACCGGGGGGGTGAGAGAAGCAGTTGGGGCTGTTCGGGAGAGCGTTGTTTCTGTTTATGGCTGATTCCTGGCAGATGCCCCTGAACTCCGCTTTGTGCTTCTGCAGGAGAGTTAATGAAGTCCTGCAAGGGCAGGAGACGTCGTCATTAGGAAGAGCATGGCATGTTCAGCATCCATTTGTACTGCGGATAGAGCTGAATTCTTTTCTACTATTACTCCACTGAATGTAAATCTCTCAGAGACATTTACATGGTATTTCTTTTTAAGTATATAATGTTTTCATTCAAAAGTATCATAATTCTTAAAAGACCTGTCAGAGGCTCTGACATGTAATTAATTTCTCTAAAGCTCTTTTTTTGAAAGATACAACTACATATATAGAACACCTGCGCTTATTCACAACTCTGCAGGAAAAAAGCCACATCTTCTTTGCTTTCTTCCCCCACTTCTCCATAAAAAGATTTTCCTTCACTTTGGATACTCCCTCTCCATCTACCCTCATGATCTACAACAAATAAAAGTCCTTGGTATGTAAAAGCTGTGTGTAAATAGGAACTGGCACGTTGGGTTTTGTCTGGGTGCTAGCGACCTTCCATTTATTCAGCTTTAAGCCGAAACACTCTTGCAACTTTAATTATGGAACAGCTATCGCTAACCCATAATCTAGTCCATCTAATATAATTCCCATATGTGTAGGTGGGCTTTCAGTCAGTCTAGTTTTTACCTGATAGATCTCTTTTTTTTTTTCCTCCTCTGCTTGGGAGGAGTGTATTAAGCTTCAACAAGTATAATGCTGGTGCCCAGGAAATATGAACGAGGAGATGTTCAACTAGCTGTGGAGATAAATATATATATAAAAAAGCGGCCAAGCCCTGGATTACGTGGCAGTCACGGCTAGCTGGCTGGCTTTCTCCCCTGTAAGTGCTTCCAGGGCGTCACTGCAACCATCACTGCTTCTGCTAGAAAATGCCGTGAGCTAAATTGCTGCTGTTTCCCAAGGAAGAGACCGCGGAGAGTCCTCTCGGGGGAAGGAAATCTCTCCAGCAGGTCCCTTGGCACAATTTCTCCTTGGGCCGGCATCTGAAGAACCAGGGCTCTCCAGCTGGGGAGGCTGAAGGGCACGTCCTCTCCCCGCGGCACCTCTGACAGCAGCAAGGTGATGGAGCTCTACCTGTACGCTTTGTGAGCATGCATTTGGGACAGCTGCATGCAGTACTGGGGGGAACAGACATTTTCTGGCTGAGAAGGAAGCAAAGCAACTTGTTGCTTTCTTTGTAGAGGAGAGGCATCGAGCAGATGCATTTTTCCCCCATGGTTGTATAAATTGGTGGCATTTCCCCCTTCACCTTTGTAAAATAATTGTTAATAGGAGCACGTTTATATCCAAGCTGTACAAAAAAGTACCAGTTTTAAGCGAACATAAGGTCCATCATTTACGTAAGTGGAGATGAATGTGGGAACATGACCAGTCCAGATGTTTTAGCTTTGTAATTCAGGCATTTCCTCCTCTGTTCTAGGTGAATAACCAGCACCACACCCCTCGATTTCATTCCAACAACAGAGCATTGCTCATGTTGCTGTTGCTTTGCATACCCTGTTGAATTTATAGAAAAAAAAAAAAATCTGGTTTTGCTCCTGTCCTGGTTTCAGCTGGGATAGAGTTAATTTTCTTCGCAGCAGCTAGGATGGGGCTGTGGTTTGGATTTGTGCTGAAGCAGTGGTGATAATGCGGAGATGTTTTGGTTGTTGCTCAGTAGCGCTTACGCTANTTTACTCTTCCGATTCTCTCCCCCATCCCACCGGGGGGGGAGTGAGTGAGCGGCTGCGTGGGGCTTGGTTGTTGATCCGGGCTAAACCACGACAGCTCCAAAGAACTGATGGAAGGATGTTCTACCAGGATATTGCCTCTAAATATGGCTGGGAGCAGAGGGAGCTAGTGGGGCCTCAGCTGGGACGTTGGCTTCCATTCCCTGACCGTGTTGGCCTCCACTCCAGCAATACCCATGCCCGTAAAACTTCTCGAGTATCATGTGGATTTTTAAAACAGAACAAAAAAGTGCTTTGGGTTACTTGGGCGTCTGGGCTGAGGACACGTGCTCACAAGGCAAGAGGAGGTTAACAGTGGAGGGTCTGTTCTGGGCACTACGTTTGTATTCTTCCAGACTTGTGCACGCAATGCAGTCACTAACGGCTTTTGTACAGCCCCATTAGCACAAGCAGGGGGAAAATTGACAGGGAACGTGAGGAATGGAGAATTTTCTCGGCTGTAATGCTGAGGGGTTTTTTGAGGTGCTTGCAGTCTTTCACCTGACAGAAGTCATAAGGCTGAAAGGGATTTCTCCCGGTCACCGAGTCCTGCAACTGCATCCTGTCCTTCTGTCCATTAATTTGTCCATCTTGTGCTTAAAACTAGCTGGATTATTTTTGAGTTGCACTGCTTGCTTTCTGTGACTTCTTCCCTTTGATCTCCTTTCATAGCCTCTATCTTTCTCTGTCACACCAGCTGTGATCTTAGCACACCAATGCCCTAAAGTATGCGGTGCAATCAAGAAAAGTCCTTCTGAATTCTTCCCGACGACTGAACCACCTGTGACCGTCCTTGAAGCGCAGCCTGCCAAGCTGTGCTCCTGCCCTCCTCCTCCGGAGACCTGGAGTTCATCTGACTCTGCATCTTTGACCATCATCTTCCACCCACTATCCTCTTCCTCCACCCCCTCTAGCTCCAGGCAAGTTCACAAGCTTCAAGCTGGTGACTGATTTTCCTCTTGTCAATTTTTCATAATAGCATGACCCCAGTCGTGTACTTCTTCAATGGCCTGACGCTGTCTGAAATCCATATTCTCTCCCTTTTATTCTTCTGTCCACAGACGGCTCTGTGTTTTGTGCTCTCCTGCTACCTGGTATATTCTCTGCCCATGGCCTTTATATGACAGACCTCTGTTGGTTTAGTTTTTCTTCCCAGGGACCCAGCTGTTCTCTTCTTTGTTACTCCCAGTCTTGGGCTTCTTCTTGGTCTGCATCACATCAAGCCCCTTTGTCAGCTTTTCTTTCACAGTCGCCCGTGTTTCTCCCTGTCCCTCTTGGGATCTGACCTTTCATGGTCACACCGCTCCCGAAAGGTCCTCTTGTGCAGTAGGTCTCTGCAAACTTCAGATTGTCTCATTCGCACGTCATCTCTGTCCGACCATGTGTGAAGATCCCCCATCTGAACTCTTTCCAGCTCTATTTCTGGAGCTCAGCTCTGCTTTGCGAGTTAACGCGCTCAAGGCAAATAGTTGTCCGCAGGCGCATCCCCTTCGTTCTTGCTTTTCGTCACCTTCATTGTCTTCTCCAGCCTTTGGATCCCATCCACCAGAAACATCCCTCTGTGCTTCCCTCCCCCTTATGCACAGACATCCCAAAAAATATTAATAAGAGATTAAAAGTCCCACAGGTGTCCCCACCTATAAACTCTCTTTTTCTGCCTCCATTTGCTCGGCTGCCTCCTTGCCTATTGCTTGCCCTCTCAGTCTGTTGCCCAAACAAGCCCTGCTCTCTCCTTGAAGGTTGGCCATTGAGCATCTGTCAGAAGTAAGGAAAGGTAGCAGCCTCCCTCACGTACCCGTTTGCAAACTGCAGTCAAACCACAGACTCCACAAACTGCAAGAGCAAGAAGCAAGCAGGCAAAGAGGCACGGAACCCACGCGTAAGACCGCGACCCTTCCTCCTTTGGTGGAAATCCCAGCGGTAATAGGATGGTGCCTTCTTTAAAATGCTTGGGACCTTTCTTGGTGAGCTCACTAGTGTTTTATGTCCACATTGTTATTTTCCCTCTGGAGACGTTTTGTGCGCTGGGAGTGATAAATTTACATTATTGGAGAATTATTGTTTCTGCTTTTGTCCTATGTTTTATTCATTGCAAGCCATTACTTAATATGACTGTGATTATGTTACCGGTTGAAAGCAGGCCACCTGTGGCATTTCACACCCAATTGCTATAAACCAGTGCACCCAGGCAAAAATCAGGTCTGCAGAGACGATGCTTGTGCGTCTGAGCTTACAACTGCAGGTCTCAGCTTATCGTATTGGCAAAGCAAAGATTTGCCTTGCGGGATGAAGCTTTCTCCAGCAGCACTGGATCAGCTCTTACCCCTCAACCTGGTTCCTGTGGGTTAAACATGGAACAGTGAGGGGAAGTTCAGGAGTATCTGATTTGACTTATGTACTTGGATAACGTGAAAATTGCCGTGATTCTCCTGTGAATATAAATATTACTAAATATTCAAATGATGATCATACTCAAGCCCTTTCTAGGACTGAGGCTGTGTTTCTGTGAGAAAACGCGCCCCGTCCTTTGGAGGGCAGCAGGTTCAAGCCAAACAAAAGCAGGTCCATTTCACGCAGCACAAAAGCTGCTGCACGCATTACTGCAAGGTGCTGCGGAGGCCAGCAGTGTCAACTAGGTTGAAAATAATTAGGGAAATTAATGGAATAAATTGCGGATGTAGTCTCTGAATGCTGAAGCCCCTCAGCTACAGATAAGTCGCAATCGAGGCGTGATGGCAGGGCCTCTCCCCTTTTACTTTGCATCTGCTAGTGACTGTGCACGGCTAACCCTCTATCAGAGCATCACCTCTGCACTTCAGAAAGACAGCGGGGATCAGAGTAGACAGAAGTGTTGATTATAACCTTCTGTACGTTGAAGATGGTGGTCCCATCATCCACGCCGAGTGCCTTGAAGTGAGCAGCGTGTTCAGATCTGCAAACGGGCATAGCCAAATGCGCCGTCCTCCAACCCTACCTGCCCGTGGCTAATTGAAATGGAAGATCTTTGCACATTCCTCTCCCACCTGGCAAACCACGAGGGTGTGCAAAACACATTTACCAGGTCACGGTCTGTTGAAGCTCCTTATTCAACTCAGCTTTTCCTTCTCCCGGAGCTTCCTCAGGCAGCAAGCAGCCCCCTCCCCAGAAGTCATGCTGGCCCGTGTGTAGGGCCAGTGGTGGTTCTCTGGTCTCCTGAGAAGCCTCTGCTTTTCCTGAGGCTTAAGATATTTTATTAATATTTTCATTAATAGATTTTTCAAATAATGTATTAATATTTATATTAATTAAGATGCATTTAATAGGCAGGAGATATTATCAAGGAGGCATGAAGTTGTAGACCGTTACTGGAAAACGCAGAGCAGCTTTCACATTCAGAAGTTAATCTTCGAGCTGCATGGAAATAAATCCCAAAGACGCCCGATCTGTGCTTTGGCGTTTCGAGTCACTCCTGTTACAAGACATCAGCGATGCTTCGGCTGGAGCTTTTCTCAAATGCCGTGGGAGCCCGGGGTGGTGGGGAGGGTGCGGGTGCTGGCGGGAGGGAGGGGTCTTACTGCAGCAAACCGACTCACGTTTTGAGAGCTTTGAAATACGGATTTGCATCAAAGTAAAACTCTCAGGGTTAGTTAAATATTCCTCTAAATATGCAAAGAAATTGAGTTACTGATGCTTGTTATTCTTATCTTACTTTTGGTGTCACAACATCTTTAAGTTCAGTGAAGGTTTCACTTACTAAGACGGTTGTAAAGTTTTCACGTTAATTAAGAGGATGCCACTGCAAATCTGAATATGAATGAAGTTTGGCCGCTGAACCCAGGGCAGTGAATACCGTGGGAAGATCAGACATTGACAAATGTTGATTTAAAAAACAAACAAACAAACAACCCCCCACAAAAAAAAACCTACAAAACCAACTAAAGCAATACTTCAATGTAGTACCTAATCTGTGAGAGAGAAAAAGGTGAATTCAGGTTGCCAGAAGGAAAAAAAATAGATTCTGACTTGAATTTACAGTCAAAGAGGTGAAATTCTGGCCATTGGGAGCATTGCTGAGGGTTATCCTGTGCCGCCCGTGCCCGGGGACTCAGCTGCATCTCTCCATTGCACTGACTCCCTCTCTTTAGGCAGGCGATGGTTTTAATGTGGGGGGATCTTCAACAGAGGAAGGGAGAGAATCTGGACCTGATTCTGATCCTGGTTTTGTTGCTTCAGAGAAGTACCATCAAGTCCAGTCAACCTTGACTGGCAGTCATACAGCCGAGATGAAGCTTAACTCAACAGGGACCATGAGGGTGGCGATGGGTGGCTGGTGAACAAGGCTTTCAAGGAAGGAGTTCTTGTGATGAAGAAGTGTTTTGAGTGAAGAATGAGACTAGACGTATTTTTTCCCCCAAAACTGCTTTTTTGGGGAGATTTTCATACCTGCCAGCACTTGGAAGCAGTGGCTGGTAGCTAGGGTGAGCTGTTGTCACTCGGGATATCTGCATTTCTCTTCCAACTCCAGCACAGGTTTGCTGTTGCCTGACCTGGGGCGAGTCCCCTCTTTGTGTCTCCGCTCATCCGTCTGGAGATAACAACACTTACCTGCTTTTGCAAAGCAGTTTTGGGCAATGCGAAGGGTGCTGCGGAGGTGCAGAGCACCACTCCACCTTCTAAAGCAGGACTTTGGGGAAGGAAAAGGCGATATATAGCATTTTAACCTTGCTGAAATACATTGGACTTGGCTTTTGGAGTGGAAAAGTGAAAATACGATGGCTTAAATAAATAGCATTTGTCCTCGTAAGCAGGGTAAGGGTGAGCATGTGAGGTTGTGTGGGGGTTTCTTATTGTTGTTATTTTTTATTCACGGTTCCTTGAGCTGATTCTGGGAATTGTACTGACTGTGGTTATGTTTCTGGAAATGTGCAGGTTGGCCAGATGCAGTGGGGCATGGAGTGAACAGAAAGAGGTTAAATTGATGGATGACCAACAAGAGCAGGATTGTGCCTCAGAAGACCAAGAAACTATCCTGATTAATGGGGTGAAAGAAAATGGTAAGGAACTTAATTACAGTACATGAGGGAGCAGGGACAACTTGCAAGCAAACTTATTTTCCTAATTCCTTTCCCATATTTAATTTTAGCGGTTTGCAGGTACCTCTGCAATGTGGAGCAGTAGGGTAAATAGGTATTTTCTGCACAGATGTCACTCCAGCTTTGAATCTACACCTTTTTAGGTCTTAACAAGTACTGCTTTTGCCCATGCATACGCATGGTTGGAAATTTATGTGCACGTGCAGTTTGAATTATGGATTTTAGTTTGGTTTCTTAGGGAAAAGAGTCATACAAGACTAGGTAGCCCTTCTGTCTGTTGGGAGTCTCCCTCCCTTCGCAATTACTTATGAACCCACTGCCAATCTCAGCAAAATTTGACTGAAGGATACTTGGTCCCTACAAACTGGGGAAAAATTAGGGAATGGGTAGAAGAAACAAACCTGGATTAGCACCCAGGGAAAGGAAAGGTCAGACCTGTGAGCTCGTTATTGCCTTTCCTGCGTGGCCTGTCAGCCAGCACGTGGAATCCCCCAGCCCGTAACGCCGCTTCTGCGCACGCACAGGTGCCGCTGGCCGCAGCCATGCTCCTGGGAGCCGCTAAGTCATTCCAGCCTCCATTGACATGGGTGGTGAAGGATCAGCCCCTTCCAGCTGCCTGCCCAAAGTACCTGACTTTGTCTGTATCTATTTAATCGATTCCATAGTTGCTTTCAAAAGCAATAACTGATTAGGAGTAACAGTGCTCTGCTGCCTGAAAACCTGATTGAAATAAATATCCCTCTGAGCATTTTCTCAAGTCATTTGAACTTTAGTCACTAGCCACAGTAAATGCAGTGGCAGTCCAGCGTTGAGGCAGAGCTTGACATTTTCATTCTTCACCGTGTTTTTATGTTTAATTTCATGGCTTTTTACATTTTGTATTGGCCTATAAATCTTGATATATATATATATTTATATAAATATGACCCTGTTAGATATCGAGGACTTGGTCCTCTGATGCCTTGTACATTCAAATCCTTCCGTCTCCTCCCAACGAGGTTTACTCCAGCAAGAGTGCATAGAGTCAAATGTTGTTCTTGTTCATTACTGAAAACCTGGAGTGACTCCAGACCCATGGGTGCTCGTGAGGACCCCACAACATGCGTACGTTTGCGCTCACCCTTACGATGTAATTTTGGAGGTATCTGTCTTTGTCAGCCCATCTCCTTCATGACTACGCATCGTAAAGCTGCAGCTGATGACAGCTGCTGGAGCTGCAGGATTTTCTAGCCTTGGCCCCCTTGTCTAATTGAATAGGCAGTAAAATCAGTGCTTACCTGCTCGGTAAAGATGGGTGATTTCTAGAACCTGATACCGCTTCCGTGAAATTCAATTAAACAGGGCTTAAAAAGCACTTTAATTAAACATTGTTGTGTAGGAGTTGCTGCTAAATCCAAAGCAGTGAGCCAGCAAGTAGCTCTGATACCACCACCTCCCCGTTGATGGCACTGGGGATGGGGCTGATGCTTTTTGCCTCCTCTCACCCTAACTACGAGCGGGTGCTGGCTGCAGTGAATCCTCCAGAGCAGCCCTTGGGCTGCCGCTGTGCCCAGTTAGGGACTGGCCTCCCTTTGGAGCTGCTTGACAGCAGGATGGTTCGGTATTCTTCTGTTCAGGCTGCCCATGATGGCTGTTGAGTTAAACCAGGAAAGGCGTTTTTGCTTCTCCAGCGTTTTCTTTTTGAACTGTAGCCTTTTGGAGTATTGTTTACTCCAAATTGAACGTGCACCTGATTTTAGGATGATACAAGCCCCAGAAAATCAAGTTTTGGCATTTGTATTTCACAGGAGTTAAGTTCACTTATACAAGTATAAATCTAAAGAAACATCCAGAGAGAGTTTATTCTATATAATAACATCTCTGTATTGAATGCAACATTTGAGATTGAATTTCAGCTTTCTACCCCCCGCCTTTTTTAAGTCTTACAGCATTCACAGGCATTCTTCTTTTATCCTCAAATTTTCCATGCTTCCTGTCAGCTCCAAGCTGATTCTTATTTTATTTTACTTCTGAAGTGGAACTGCACTGGTTAATTTGTTTTGGTGCTTAACGAAAAAGAAACCACCTCTGCATTTCTCATCTAAAAACTGGTGGGAGGGACTCAAAAATCAGCTTTTTGCCTTTTTTTTTTTTTTTTAACCCTTTTTTGAGGGAAGGTTAAGCAGCACAGATTTCAAGCAAGTCAGTCTGGTCTTTTCCAAGCCACGCGTGCTGAATATGTTTACAGGCAATGCATTGCACTTCTGGTTTGATCTGTATAGTGTAAAGTCCTTACAGCACTGCATGGCTTAAGACTTTAGCGATGGCTCCGTCCCTAAGGCCCCCAGTAGCACAAAAGTGCTGGGAGCTTTTGGGATGAGATTTGGGGGATTTTGACCTCCTCCTAGTTTTACGCTTGGCACGGGCAGGCAGCCCTCCATCCCATCCCGCTCCATTTCGTATCGCCCACCTGCGGGTGGGAGCCCTGCTCCTTACTCTGCTCGGCAGCACCGGCGCGGCAGCACGGTGGGTATTTCATCGCGCCGGTGGTACGTGTGCCTACATGAGCCTTCCCTGACCAGCAGGTGTAGGTCGGCGTAGGTGTAGGAGGAGACTTGCTTTTCTATCAGTTTTGAATTAAAAACACTTGTCGCAGAGGATCCCGGCAACCGTGTAGTTGCTAAATCCCTTCGGATGCCCCATTTCTTGCAACAGCCTGGTGCTCCAGTTGTGTTTTAAAGCACTTGTCCCTCTTCAGAAAGTCTACGCTGCTTCCACTCTCACCCCTCCAGCCTTCAGAGGAGCCACCAAAAGGTAAGACGTGAGCCACTACAAAAGCACCGGGCTCAGCTCTGAGTCGGCAGAGGTTTCCGGCTGGTGTGAATGCGCACATTGGTATATATTTTTTTAATACAGAGATATCAGAGCGTGTTCATGGATGAAAAGACATTGTATTTAAATTTCAAGGGCCATATTGTCCGTTGAGCCAGAAGTCAGATAAAAGTATATTCATAACTTTATTCTGCCATAAAAGAGCGCGACGAGGTAAAAATAAAAAATCCTTAGGTTAAAAAAAAAATCTTTACATTATTAAAAAGGCACTTTTAGAGATCAGGGAAGAATGGCAAAACCCACAATAATTCTAACAATTGCTTTAAACTCTGTATTACCTTCTACTTTCCCTCGGCATGGACAGTGACAAAAAGTCTCCTGGGTTTTTAAAAATAGCCGTAACTTTCTGACTCTCGGGCAGTAATGCAGTTCAGGTATGTTTAAGCTGCAGACACCGCAGGGGGGATACTTTGTTTCTTTAAGAATCTTATTTTTCCATTAATTTTTTCAGTGTTAATGGGAACATTTTTATTAGGCTTGTTTTGTTTTTTAATAACCTTGTCAGATTTGAAAGGCAGTATCCAGGTAACGGTATGTATATGAGGAAGAAAGAACGGATGGGTTTGGTTTTTTAAATGTATTCCTGTACTTTTTCCAGCTGGCTGCAGGGGGGAGAGTGTTTACCTCTCCCTTCCCTGCACATCACCACGATAATTAGATCCAGAAGGGAAGGATCACGCTCCCGCGGGAAGGGCGTCTGCCACTTCCCAAAGGAGCGGTTGGGAAAAGTTGCCACCAAACCCTAGGGAGAAGGGGAGCGGGGTGGCGAGCCCGAGCGGAACTGCAAGGGTTGTAAACCCTCTCTCTTTTCCTTTCCTTTCTCCCTCTCTTCTCCTTCCCCCCCCCCGCCAGAATCGCACGCCCTGGATGGCGATGAGAGGCCTTGCACCGCCGCCGAGGCCGCGGTCACGTTCTCAGCCTTGACGACAGCTCAGAAGGAAAACCACGCGTGCCACCGGGCACTGCCTCCCCTGACTTCAAAGAAGCCCTGCTTGCTGAGCCCCCCGTCGCCTCTGAGGCTCACGGATGTACCCGAGCACGCCTCGGATGACTCCTCCGCCCACGCCATCTCCCTCACGTCCTGCGTGACGAAGGGCATGAGCTCCTGGTCGCTGCCGGGTGACTGTGAAAAGGCTCCTTTCACCATGATGGAGCCTGGAGGCATGTCGGCGTTGACGGGCGACTGCTTGATGCAGCCAAGCCGGACCTGTCTGGGCTGCTTTATTGAATCAAAGGACGGCATTGATGCAGAGCCGGGAATAAGCTTGAAAGTGGGGGATATAAATAGGGATTATGACACCTGTTCGGTCTCTGATATAGGGATTCACTGCATGAGCACAGGAGAAACCATGAGATATGGGGATCAACTGCTTTCAGACCAGCTTTTAAGCTTCCCTATGCATAAATCGAGGGCAGCGGACAAAAGAGATGCAGAAAAATCTGACAGTGATTCAGAGGACCCCACTCAGAAAAATTATTACGAGGGATTACTATTAGACAAATGCAATGGTGAGGAACCTTTACTAACAAATCCCAACCAGGAATGGGGCTATTTTGAATCTTTCATTAGTGAAAGTAAAATTGAGCTGCTTGACCTCTGCTCCAAAAATGAGCTTTCTGTAAATCTGTTTTCCGAGGAAGACGTGGATAATTACATGTTTGATGATGACGATTCCACCTTGGGAAGCGATGTCTGCTCCCTAAAGATTAGATACGAATCTTTCCAGGACAACGTGCGGGAGAAGACCACCACCCTACAGGAGGACGCCCAGTTCAACTTCTTCCCCAGCGTGTTCAGCAACTGCACCAAAAGGGACAGCAGGAGCACCCTGAAAAGGGGGCCCGGCGGTGCCACCGACCCTTCTCAATTCAAATCCGAGGAAGGCATCATCTGGGGGGAGGAGGAAGAGGATGGCGAGGAAGAGGACGGCGAGGAGGAGGAGAAAGCTGCCTTAAATAAATCTTGCAACAGCACGGAGATGGTGCAGTACGTGGGCTCCAAGAGGAGCCACTTCTTGGACTCGGTGAATTCCACGGAGGACTCCGGGGAGTTCAGCGACGACAGCACTTGCACAGACTCCTCCTACGACGTGCTGCGGGATATCAAGGACTGCAGCCGGTACCTGTCCCGGGACCACTCCGGCTCCTTCATTCAGCAGAACTACGGGTTGCGGGCGAAGAGGAAAGTGCGATACAGCGACGACTACCTGTACGACGTGGACTCCATTGAGAACGAGAAGATCCTGGACAAGAAGGAGTGGCTCCCAGACGGGCCCAAGGAAGAGGACGATGACGAGTGGTGCCCCAAGAAACGGCGAAAAGTCTCTCGCAAGGAGCCCCCCGTTATCATCAAGTACATCATCATTAACAGGTTTAAAGGGGAGAAGCATATGCTGGTGAAGCTCAGCAAAGTGGATGCCAACGAGACAACTGTTACCCTAAACGAGGAGCTGCTCAGCAAATACGAGAAGCTGGCCCCACTGAAGGGCTTCTGGCAAGAGAGGCAGCAGAGCCGGCTGGATTTGCTCAGATCGTCTCTCTACCACAAGCAGAATTTCTATCTTAACGGCTCAGATGCTTCGTTCCTCCCTCACCCACGGAAGCGAAAATGCAAGCTAGCAAACAGGCACCGGATTCAAAGAATTAAAGCCATCGAGCAATCAGTGAACAAGCTGGGCTCTTGCTCCTCAGATCACAAGCAGCCTTGCAGCAGTAAAGAGGACACGGGCCTGAAAGGGCTGCCGGCATTAGCCATCGCCACCCCCAGCTGTGCCAACGGATTACACGTAAATGACATCACGGGCATCGCCGCCGTGAAATGCAAATCGCAGGAACGGGAGCACAAGGGGACAGAGAGGAAAGTGCTCCGCAGAATCAAATTCAAAAGTGAAGCCAGGTTGAAGTGCAAGAAGATCAAAGCTGCTACCAGTACAGCGGAGGGCTCCCCGGCGCTGGAAAACCAGGACTCTGCAGCGCGTCTGAAGGACGAAAACGTTCCTTGTGCTTCAGACAGCTCCCATCTCCCGGAGTGCCACGAGGATAAGGTTGCTAAAAATTCTCCTTTCCTACCATCCACCTCCTCTTCAGACAAGCCTCTGCCATCTGCTAATATCACCACCAATGTACCCCTGATCCCTGGAGGGTATCTGCAGACGTTGTTAGATGCTTCTGATTTGTCGAGCAACACTGGTATCTCATACTTCGCCCAGCATCCCTCCGAGCAGCAGCAGCACCCGCTCCCCAGCATCGTCCCGGCAGAAAAGCCCTTCCCGGCTCTGCAGCCGGCGCAGAGCTGCGTGCTCTCCCCGCCCTCCGAGTCGGAGCTGCAGCAGTCGCCTGGCCACTTGGAGATGGAGCAGAGCAGCTTCGGCAGCATGTGGCCGGCCAGCAAAGCCGCCGGCAGCAACCGCCAGGACTTCCCCGGCGACATGCGGGAGGCGGCCGCGCTGCCGAGCGAGTTTGGCGGCAGCAGCGGCAGTGCCACGGGTGCAGACGGCCTCCCCGCCTCTGGATACACTCAAGTCAATCTGAATAGCAGCAAATTGCTATACCAAAAAAATTACATGCCAGATAGCCAACAAGTGCAGTCTGATGATTCTTATCAGTCATGTCATTTTAATAATGGAGAGGGGCGCTTTCATTTCCAGCGAGGTACACTAAGTACAGATGATGGCAGGCTCATTAGTTTTGATTCAGTGGGTTCATTGTCAGTTAGTTCTAGCAATTACAGTTCTTTAAGTTTAAAGTCTTGTGAAAAGGACGGCGAGGATGATATTAATGACGATTTCTTGGCCCACTGCAGTCCCAAGCTAGTGATCCAGCAGAGCATAGATGAAATCACTCCTTTGAAGGAGTCCACGGACCTTTTAGACATTTCCAACTTCACGCCTGATAAGTTCCGCCAGTCGTCGCTTTCGGAGATGTCCCCTCCGGACACTCCCAACCTGTCCCCGCAGATAGCTGGCTCCGACGCCAAGCCCCTGGGCACCCTGAAGGGCTTTCAGGAGAGCCCCCAGGCCACCCTCAACAGCTCTGAGAAGGTCAAGTGGAACTGCGGGGTCCTGCAGACCGAGGATCAGGCAGATAATGGGTTTGCTTTAAATAATCACCAGTTCCAGTTCCATATGTTCAATGATGAAGATTCTGTCAGCCTTCTCGAAAAGAGTCCATGCTTGTCAACATTTAATGAGCCATCTGGTCAAATTAGCACCAATAGCAAAGTGTCAAAATCGAAGAGGAAAAGTTCATCCAGCAAGAATGTGGGTACAAACCAAAGCTCTTCCCAGAAAGCCACCCGGAAAAAATCGCCCAAAACCAACAAAGGAACCGATAAGCCGCAAGGGAAGAACTCCAGGCAGGCGCCCAAATCTGCCAGGAAGGGGAAAAACACGGCGGGAGTCAACGGTGAGAAGGCTCCAGCCGTTGGCGGCAGGGCGGTCAACCAGCTGAGCAACGTGGCCGCCACCACCACCACCACCAAGGGCCTTGCCGAGAGCGCTCAGCATTGCAGCCCAGCCGGGGTGAAACTGGGCAAGCACAACGGGCTCTCCGGAGAGTGGGCACTGGGAAAAGAGGGGGGCACGGGCTGGTCGGAAACGAGCCTGGGCAACGCCACCAGCCTCCTGGACGACGATCAGAGGGAGTTTGAGGAACCTTCCAACATCCTGTCCAACATCGCGTCGGGAATGGCGGACGTCCAGAGGTTTATGATGGCCTCCATCGAGCCCCTGTGGGGGCCTGTTGGCCACAACAGCGTTCCAGACATATTCCGGTCACCGGAGTCCAACAGCCTGAAACTGAAAACTCTTAAAATTTTGGCAGGGACATCCCAAGAGTCAAAGAAGAAGGCAAACAGCGGCTCGCCGGGGGCGGCGAAGAACCACAAGTCGAACAACAAGGGCTCAAACAAAAACAGCAAAGCTGCAACCTGCGACCCCGGTCGCCCCAACTGCTCAACCGGGTACACCACGGACATTCACGCTCCCTTTTTTGATAAAAACTATAGTAACCTGAGCACTTTAGGCAATAACGGACCTACCCATAAAAAACTCTACCGTCATAAATCCAGTTCGAAATCGCTGAGGGATGAGAACTGTAAAATAAAGCGAACGGACCGCGAACAGCCCCACAAGGACCCCCCAGTGACAGCTGCTTTTGAGAAACTGAGGTAATGCTGCACCAAACTGGCTGGAATGCCCCTTAACCTCCCTCCCACCTGCTAAGCCCGCTGTTCCTCAGTTTTTCCTTCCTGAAAGCAAAAGTTGCATGAAAAAAAGACGTTCCCCTTTTACAGTTTTGGTTGGTTTTGGGTTTTGGGGTTGTTTTGGTTTTTTTTTTTGGTTTTTGGTTTTTTTTAAATGCATGAAAATACTTATTACTTGCAAGCTACCTAAAAGAATGACCAATTTTCTGGCTTGGCTGGGGTTAAAAAAACTAACAAGGCTACTCTTTTCTGCTGTTTGGCTTCTTCAGTTTTTAATTACTTATTTATTGGGGGGAAAAAAACAAAACATGATTACACGCTCTTTTTAATGATTTTGACGAGGAAAGACTTTTTTTTTTTTTTTTTTTTTTT
>VZTV01046608.1:4878-23016 GCA_013400875.1 Anhinga rufa
GGGCGCGGAGGCCGGCTGGGGCGGGGCTCGGGTGTGCGGCGGCGTGCTCGGCTTTTTCTGGGCTGCGCTGCAGGTGGTAGTTCACCGCGTCAGTCGGCTTCGTGCTCAAACGTTCTCGACGTGGCTGCGGACCAGGGAGAGCCCCGGGGCTCCGCGCTCCCGCCGGTACCGCGTCCCCCTGAGCCGCCCCGCTGCCCCCGTCCTTTCCCATACCGTGCTGGAGGGAGCGCTTCCTTCCCAGCCCTGCCCCGTAAGCCGTATTCATTGAATAAGGCAAAATGCTTGAAGTCAGACGCTGCACAGGGAGGTAAATTTATTAGAATGCTTTCAATTTTTTTTTCAGTTAAAAAAACGCTCCTTTTTTTTTTCCAAAACCATAATTGTTTCACTTTCTCTGGTTTCAAATTAAAGTCTTCAAAAACATGAAATAAGTGATTTGTAAATTTTTCAGCGATGGATGATCCTTATTTAAAATGCAGATAATTAAAACAGCACTATTTACTTAAAACCAGTAAACTAAAGGGTGTTTTTCAATTTTGTTGGCAGCTGTGTGGCATTTAAAACTCATGTTTCTTGGGCTTCGATTGATGAACTAGGGCTTACAATCTTGTATAGGGAAAAAAGCAGCCCTGATAGGGGTTATCCTGTGAAGAAAGCTGCATTTAAACTCAAAGTATGTGCAAGAAAAAAAGCATGAGGAATGAATAAAATAAAGCAAAAAGACATTTATGCATGTATATATGTGGAGCTAAGGAACAAATATTAGTATCTTAGAGGTATCCCATATCTGAAGTCAATTTACCACCCCACCCCAGCAGTAATCGAGTGTCTTCCAGAAATTCCCTCCTGCATTACTTTGAAGATAAAAGATTCCACCAAGAATATGTATTCATTTTTAGTGCAAATAGCTTCCCCTTCTGAACTTTATTAAAACAATATTTCATGGTTGCAAAACCATATCCAATGAACTAGACCCATGGGAAACTGGCAAAATAACTATCTTTGCTTCTCTAGGTCTTCCCTATAATGGGATGGCAGAGAGGGCAATAGAGAGAGCAGTGGTCCTGGGGTGAGACTGAATTGGCAAGGCAGCTATAAGAAAAAAAAGAGACAGAAACCAGAGAAACAATTTCACAAGAACTAGTCAGAAGTAAAAGAGAAGAAGAGGAAATCTAAAAAGAAGGGGGAAAGAAGTCTGTCCTGGCAAGAACAGTTCCTCTTGAGTTCAATAGATTAATCCCTTCTCATTAATTCGGCGTAATTTGTTCATTTAGTTGAAGGGCTCATATTTTCTTGAGATTTCCCTTTTCCTGGTCTTAGCCATAAACCAGAACAGACCTATTGCAATGAGAATGATAAGACAGTGAATTATTTATTTTATTCTAGGAGAAGCAGCATGTCAGGCAAGAGGTGAAAGTAGAAAACAAGTTCAGTTATTGTACAAGGAGCAGAACTGATGCAGCCTGGCTACAACATTTCTTCTCCCATGCACCAGCCTCTGTGAAGCTATAGCTCTGCTCCTATGCCGTCCACACACCACCCCAAGACCCATGGCTATGAGAGGCAGGTACCACAATAAATTCAGAGACATATGCTGATTGCCTGGCCACGGCAAAGCTACTGGATAGCTTGAGGTTTTGCTTCAGCCTCTCCAACCACAGGGATCCTAATTTTGATCTTTTCCCTTTATACATTCCCCGATTTTCACAAAGTTTGAGGACATAAGTTTTTGAGCCCTTTCGCCCTCGATCAGATTAGGGTGGAATTGGTTCAGGAATTGCAACAGGTTCAAAAATTATTGAAAAAGTTTGGCAGACAGAGTGTGATTTCCTAAGCCTTGTTTCCTTAAGAACCAAGATTTTAAAAAAAAAAAAGAAATAAATAAGTGAATGATATTTTTAAAAAAGCCTTTCCCAGGCATTAAGAGCTGTCATATTTCTTTTGGCATTCAGATGCAGCCAGATTGCATACACTTTTTTTAATCTCTGTTGGAGGAAAAAGATCCTTTCTAACCACTGCAGATTTAATATTTTAAATTTCCAGATAATTCTTTCCTCTCCTTGCCAATTGGCCAATGGTCACATAGCAACATGAAGAAAAAAAAGCACCCTGAAAAAGAAGCACCCTGAAGAAAAAAAAAGCACCCTGGGGTAGGTCACTGGGCAGTTGAACTTCAGAAGAAAAATACCACATTTAGCTCCAGCTGCACAGCATTTATTACACTGTCAGCAACATGATATTTTTATGCAAAATAGCTGTGACGATACAGCTCCTAGTATGGATGAAGTAAGAGAGGTGTCTAGATACACCATACCATGCATTCTGCACATATTTTTATTGGCATAACTGCGTTCCTCCATGCTTTGATGAGTAGGCAAGTCCATGAATTCTTTGCTTATTCTCACTTTATTTGGCGTCCTTTAATTTAGGATCTTATTGTTTACCCAGAATCACTAGCTGGTTTGGTGGACTATTTTTGCCAAGTCACTATAGGAAAAGAATACCTCATTCCTCTTCCTAACAATAGCTCTCAGCAAGTTCTTCAATACAGTTGGGTTCAGTGAGGGACACTGGCTTCTTTCATCCTTAATTAGAGGACGGAAATCTGTACAGCAGCAAAGGTAGGTTGACACTAAATACCTGGGATGGATATTAATTCCTCTGGATTCCAGGGAAAGGAGGTCCCAGATCACCTGTAGGGTAATGAATTCTGCTTGTGCGGTGCAAGGCCTTCATGTAAGAGATGTTATTTCTGTAGGTGGAAGTAACTACTAGTAATTAAAATCAGCTGCACAATGGGAACCTGCTCTTTGACTGGGACTTCTAGGTGGTTTGTGATGTACTACAGGTGTAACATTATTAATTTTAATAATACTAAATTTAGTCAGTGTGGTTCATAGCTAAATCACATCAGGATATGAGAATAATGATGATGATATTATAATTTATTTTCTTTACATTTTATAAAGATCAGGAATAATAATTATTAGCAATAAAGAATTATTCAAATGCCCAAGAGTCCATGCTTAATTTCCTACCTTTAATCTTGAGCACCATTGTGATCACATCCTGTGTGATGGAGTAAAATGAAAATTTTCTGCACTGCAGCTGAAAAAGATGCCTTGTAGAAGTGCATCTACATAAATAGACCAGTTTTTCTATTGTGAAATATGCCTCTTCACTTAAAATATCAAAAGCATTTCTGGCTGCTGATTAGACCATAAAACTTCCTTGAGCTCTTATTTTGACTGACACTAACTCTGCCTGTGCATCTCAGCTTACTGGTCTGCAGAAATGGGTATAACATTTCATAGCAGGCCTGGAATGCCGATGGACTGGATCTTTAGCCTGGCCCCATCTGAACAGAGAAAAAGAATGTGTTTTTGGGTTACATTAAGTTGGCAGAGTAAAACCCCCTGAATTACCTTACTATGCTGGCTGATTTTCCTGAAAACTTCTTATCTGGCTATAATCCTTTGTTGCAAAAAGTGTGGTTTATACATCAAGATAGTTAGCTTGGCACCAAATCTTAGAAGAAAGTCCAAGACCTTTCCTTGCAGCAGTTGTCAACAAAATAACTTTGTAATTTCTCTGTCTTCCATCCTAGATATTTCTACTGTCACCATGGTATATAAGCTCAGAGAAATTGCATGAGGTTGTTGCTAGCTTGGGTATGTGGTTTATCTAGTCCAAGGCAATAAAGAGCTAAATGTTCTCAAAGTTATATGAATACCTTTCTCGGGGTCTGGGAACAGGGCAAGAGGAGCTGAACAAGGACAAGTACTGCCCTTCCTGTGTGGATGAGGACAGTTATTGACTGTAGGCGTCTGGGTAGAAGTGAATGTCTTGGTAAACAGTATCGGTAATTTTCCTGCTTGACAATTGGGTCTTTATGATCCCTGTCCAGGCTTCAGAGGTAAAATGAAAATACTGTTCTTGGCCATGTGATGTATTGTGAGTTAATTTTTTCCTGATTCCTGCTTTGGGGCCCTTAGAGCTCTCTGTCTTGTTATTCTTCTCTATCCCAGAATGAAGAATAGCTTTTTTTTTTTGTAATAATTTTTCCCTTCAGCTTCTGAAGGCAACGAGGCAGTTACTAGCCTGGGAGATAATCTGATCATTGTAATGATGTAGCTGCTTGTAACTGACAAGAGGTGGAGAAACATACAACAGGGGAAATGATGGAAAGACAAAGTATGAGCAAAGGAGATACTTAATGTAGTAAGTAGAAGTGTTGGCAGATCAACTGCCTTATTGATATTCATTCTGTTCAGCAATTTCCATATCAGATTTGCAGATGGTTGATGTTTTTGCTAGTTGCCAGTCCCAGAAATTCAGGCTTCACTCTGAAATTCACACTGAGCTCTTTATGAAGCATGTTGTATATATTCTGCAGACTGAGTTATACTCTTATTGCATCCTTTTGGGTTCTCATGAGAGACTGGCTGTGCTGGAATAGGTGTAAAGCTACAGAAGTGTAATGAGGCCACTTGGGCAACACTGAAAGTGTGTAAAGTTGCACAAAAATGTCTGTGCTAATAATGTAAAGCACAGGGTTTCTGTAAGTGGAGATGATACAGGAGATGGGAGAGAAAGTATCTGAAGAGTCATATTCTGAGCTAAGTTGTAAAAAAAAAATCATCACCTTATACTTATGAACTGAGTGAACTTGATATGGGAACCAGTGAGACTCAGGAAAAATGGCATTTCACAATGCCATGTCTACTGCAATGTGAAATTTTTTCAAAAATTATACTACCATTTTGTTAATTGTTTTCCCAGTGCTGTCTACTTCTTTGGAGTTCTCTGGGTACTAGATAAGCAGCTCCTGTGCACCAAAGATGTGTGCAGAAATTTGGCTTGCATACTTCTGACAGTCAATTACTGAAATACTTTCCCTGGCCTAATGCTCTGATATAGCTTATTTGAATTAAATCTCTGTTTAAATAGGTGGCATAAAGGATTTGCTTTCTGCTCCAGTCCATTTTTGTTTCATTGAAGTTTCCTGAGGGTCAGGAAGAATTATCCTCAGGAGCCAGAATCTGAAGGACATGAACTGAACAAATCCAGTTTCTGGAATAGGCAACTGTATTAATTGGCTCTGGTGTCAAAATATTTAACTGGAGGTCACATGTCTGTTAAAGCCTCCTCATGCCTTATTTGGTTATGACTGTGCTGCAGAAGGATAATGAGAAGCAATATTAGCTGTTCACAATTAATGGGGCAATTGTTGAGACCACATGTTCAATAACTCCTACCAAGGTGACACCTTAGACATTGGAGCCCTAAACTATATTATGTGCTTGAGTGATCAAGGCTGGAGTTTATGGCTTACGCTCATTCAGTTGCTTGAATGCTTAAGAGGAGAACAGTGGAAAGCCTTTATCTTATGCACAGGTTTCTGAGCTGCTTGGCACATATAACTCTCATAGCTTTCTTCTAGGTGGTGTCAGATGGTCAAAATGAATTTCCCTCATCATTCAAGAACATTCCTATTCTAAATCAGACAAAGCTAAATCTCTGTCTTTAAAACGTAGTGCTGAAAAATACCTGGTCAGCTAATCTGAACACTCAGATAAAATGAGACCTAACCAATGGAGAAGACAAAATTCTCAGAGTTAATTGTGTGTGTCGTAGATGTCCAACATGGTAGAATGGTAATCTTTTAGGTCCTTCCTTAAGCCAAAACTACTAGTATTTTAGATTAACGTTAGTGGAATTACAACAAAGCATACTTAGGAGAATAGTTCTTTCCAAGGTTAATAACCTATTGAAAGCATGCATCCAAGAAATATTGATTTGAAGAACAGAAATTCAAAGGCCAAGAACATGCAGAAAAAAGTAGTGAGCCACATTCATCGTTAGGGTTGATATCTGCATAAAGGATCATACCAGTTCTTAAGTAGACAGCAGTAAATTATGATCTCAGGATAGCTTTACATCTTGTACTATCTCTTTACAAATTACAATCAGTATTTGCTTGGAAATAACACTCAGAATGTGTCACTCGGCTGCATTCCTAGGCATCTGCCTATTAATAATATAATTTTGTTTTTCTTATGCATCACTCTCAGCCTTATTTAATGCACAGTCTGTCTGCAGAAACAAGAAGTTGGCATGTGGTCCAGCCCAGGAGAAGCTTGAGGTACTGACTCATTCTGAGACACTGAGGGAAAGGTTTGCTTGCAGGTATATTTAGACTGTAACTACAGAAGGACACTAAGCTATAAGAAACCCCTAAAAATGAGATGGCCTTATTTTTAATGAAGATTTGATTGTGCCTTTTGGGTGGCTTAGTTTGACGTTGTTTTATGCTGTCAGATGATAAATGTGTTTTAAGGTGCAATTTCCCAGAACTTCTGAGAAATTCTAGTGTTAATTTTGAGGTGAGATCCAAACAGCATTATAGGAAAGGTTAATGCCTCCCTTTCACTGAAGGAGTCGAGATCACTTGTTTACGTTGTGAGAGGCTTGCTAAATTCTATGCCCTGCCTCCCCCCGCAAGCTTAACATACATCTCCTGCCTCCCATAAAGGTTGGAAGGGACTTTGGCATTGTATGCTCTCAATCTCTTGTTACTGCCACTTCGTTTTGCAAAAATAATTAAACTTTTACCCAATATGGAATTTGAACTTGCCAGGAGCAGAGCAGAGATAATCCCAGTTTTCAAATGACTAATCTGACCACCAAGTAAAGAATATTTCTACTGCAATTTGTCTCAGTGATTAAATCTTTTGGACAAAAGCATCAGCGCCAACCAAAAGAATCTAGGGAAGCACAATCCAAGGCCCTCAACTGCCTAGAGCTTTTGCTCATGTAACATGAGACTCAAATATTAATTCACTTTCTGCCTAAATCATGAAGAAATGTAACATAAGTGTCTACTACTTTGGAGAGTTCTTGAAAGCCTGAACCATACATGAAAGGGGACATCACTTCCACCAGTGCTGTCAGCCTGGCCAGCCACAATCTTTTTTCCTTACATGTGTTACAAACCAAGGCAATCTGTATTCTAAGGGTGGATTTTTTTTTTTCTGATCTCAGTAAGAACAAAGACAAGTTTTTGTTTGTATTGATCAGAGCCACTCTTTTAATACTTCCTGGTTTGTTTGCCTACTCAGATAAATCAGTGAGTCACATAGCCCTAGTGCTCTCAAACTGATTTCTTGACTGAAAATTCTGTGTTTTTTCTCTCTGTTCATGGCTCCATAAATTAACAATCCAACTCCAAGTCTTACCTCACACCAACCTTTATGCATAAAACCAGAAAAAGTACTTTTTGAAGAGTTAGTCTCCCCCTAGAGCTAGCAGCCTTCCTCATTGCTAAGACTCCCTGTTCATAAATAGCTTATCTCTTGAAATACTGTGCAAACACAGACTTGGAAAAAAATATTTAAAATTAAGGGGAAAAAATAAGGGGACAGTAAGTACACACACAGCTATCATCACACAGGACAGTGTATGTTCTTACTCACATGATGCTTCTCTGCCCACATCCTTCTCTCATCCAAATCACAGCTGGAGTCAGCCATGTCAGAGTAAGAAGTTCTTCAATAGGAAGCCTGGCTGCCATTACTATAACCAATTGACACAAAGACTGCTGTGGTAGGACTGGAGTAATCACCTTTCTGGCAACCTTTTGTCACATGCTGCGACATGAACAAATTGCCCTAGCTCAGCCTTTTTCCAGCGGGACACACCTCACAGGTACTTGTGCTGTCAACCTGCTCCACAGCAGTTGTCAGCCCTCTGCAGACTGAGCTGCCAGGGGTCACTTTTAGAGCATTTATTTAAAACAACTGCTTGAATTTCACAGGTGCAAAAGCTTAAGCACTGGAGCACTTCCTAAAAAGAGGGCTTAGAGCCACCATCCTTTTGAACTTTTGTATGCTTAATTTCTTGGAGATTTCTCTCATGAACTAGTTGCTTCATGACACACAGAGTTGTTTTGTTTGAATGTAAGGAGAATGTAATGTGCTGCTAAACTTTAAAGGTCTGTACAAGATGCAGATGAACTATGAAAACCTAAGGTGGCTCTATTTAGCCTCTTAATTCCTCAGTTATCTGAGATGAAAGGTACCAATTAAAGGTGAATGCTGTGTCATAGTTAAGTTTTCTTAAGGGAGTACGCTACTCAGAATATTACCCAAGCACCTTTTACAGTTTTGATTGTTCAGTCACATCAACAATTAGAAAGCAATGCCTAATAAAACTCAATTGGGCCATCGCAGTCTCCTTTGTCTAGGAGTACAAGAGAACCACTGTTATTCTTTCAGCAGTTTTGCTTCATGTTTTGTAGCCTGCACTCTTTGTTTCTGCTCTTATTACTTTTCATGAAAATAGTCATAACTCAATAAATAGATACTGTACCTATTAAACTATTGTTAAATGAAATCCACGGGGTATTTTCACTTATATTACTAAATGGAGATAATCTTGGACAAGAAGCTTGGATTTTAAGTAGATCTTGAAGATTAAAAGATAATGCCCTTGCCTTTACTAAGATCTCAGCTGAGGCTACTTACTGTTTACCTGTCCTGAGGTGAGAACATATGACTTCACTCTAGTGAGAAAAGGTCTGAGGGTGCTCCCTCTGACCTCTGTGCCTTTGAAGTAAGCCTGCAATGAGTCAAGGCATATACTGCTTGAAAGAATGAGGAAAGGTATATATTACTCAGAAGGAAGAAAGTCCAGTGTATAGATTCCTATCTGCAAAGAGGAGTGAAGAAGCAAGCAACCAGCAACTCGCTTCCCTTTCATCCCCGATTTTGGCAAAGTCTTTTTACCCAAGTGGGAAGTAGCTGGCTGCCCACCTCATCTTAATGCTCTTACTGCTGCTTCAGTGCTGGAGAGTGAAGAAAGCAATGGCCCACCATGTTGGTTGAATGAATGGGCTGCCTCTGTAGGACAGTGAAGCTGTCCACATGCTTATGGCAGAACCTACTGTTAGGCATCACCTCGTGCATCTTACTCCATGGTACATTCCCTATTTTCTTATCTCAGGAGATTCTTCATTACCTACTATTCTGCTTCATAGCTTTACCCTGAAGTCTTTCTAAAATTTATTCCAACATAATACACCCAAGAGATTAAACATGGAAGATTCTGCATACATTTGGTAGAATCTGGAGGCTGCCCACCTTTTTATTGCATCATAATACTGTACTCAGTGTTTTCCACAGTGTAGGTCTAATATTCAACATAGAAATCCTGTGTGGGGAACTTGCAGACTGGAACTGTCTTTCAGAGAAGATGAGTTTTCATTGACCTCAAGAGAAGCTGCAAATGCTCACCTGTTTTTGAAATCAGGCTACTATCATGGGATCCTGCACAAATATAAACACCTAAAAGTTTTGAAAGTTGTGGGTTTTAGACATTGCACTGTTTTATTTACTAATTAGGAGAAATACTGCTAGGCATGGACTAAAACCACACAAAACACTCAGCATATCCTTCCTTCTCCCCATGTCAGTCCAACAACTGTGCAGTACATTTTAAGGCCCAGCATACAGTGCGTTTGCATAAAACAAATTATAAACACTTCAGGCAAGCGTGACACAATACATTATCAGTGGAAGTGCTGGTGGCACATCTGGGCTGAAGCTTTCCATGCAAAATATCATTTTGGTTTCCCAGGTGCAATACCAATAGGAAGAGAGTAAGGGGAAGAAAACAAAATGAAAGTAAAAATCAGCACATGATTTACATGGTTTACCAAAATATGGTTCCTATCAGAGGCTGACTGGCTACAGTTTAAAATAACCTATTTAAGATTCAGAGGCAATTTGTAATTCCTTTAAAAAAACAAGTGCTAGCTTATTAGGAGTAAAACAAACTAGGGCTACCCAGGACTTTAATTCTACGTCTGGCCTGTTAGCAGGAAATTTTCCTATTCATGCAGTGATGTGCCAATGATTTTAAAATGTTGCAAGGGAAAACACAGTAAAATTTTAAAATGCATATGAAAGCATAAAAAAATACATTAAAATAGAAATATAACTACCATCCTTTAGGTGTCTCGGTTAACCTATACAATACAGTTGGGATACCAGCCTGGTCTCCGCTCCCCCTGAATATGACTCCTGTCCTTGGTGGCTCTTAGGCTGGCCCCGTCATGCTGCAGGGCGCTGGAGGGAAGATGGAGCAGAGGGGAAAGAGAGCAGAGCAGTGCAAGGCACGCAGCACAACCTTCACTCTGTCAGCGTGTCAAGCACAGGCTGTTAAGAAGAGGAAATGTTCCCTATCAGAATATAAGGGCCCAATTTCTCTGTACAACAAGCGCATCTATGTCATACAGAGTCTCAGTTATGGTGCTGCCTATATGCAAGACTGATCTTATTATTCTGGGATTTCTCATTTGTCATCATTACAGTCGGGTTCCTGCAGCTCCTTAAGGAACATACTCATATTTCTGATTAACAAATGCTTCAACTTTCCTATTTAATCTATTATTTTGCCTATCTAACCTATCTAATTTCAGGCTTGTCTCTCTATCAGCATTATTTATATAGCATAAAATTAGCTGCAGTAGCTTACATTCCTTTGGCAAAAGGATGTAGATCTGCCTGGAAAACTGCAAGGTTGCAGCTGGAGTTTGGCTGGTGCAATATATTTACAAGCATCAAAGTTCACCCCAGCCCTTTAATGCAACATCACACTTTCTTGACAGGTAAGCTCCCAGCACACCTGGCCTATGCAGAACACGAGCTCCAACACCGATAAAGTCAGTGGAAATTCTTGTAACTAACAGTTCCTGTTTCAATGGTGGCTATGGAATCAATACACAGGATCAAGTATTGCATTTTCTCAAGTTGTGCACTTTTTATTTCGTCTCAGCAAATCCCATGTGGCTGAGGCGTTTTTATAAGAATGTGAGCAATTTTGAGCTCTGTGGAAAATGCTGAGTGCTGTCGGATACAGGCAGAGAAGGGCAGAAGAAAAAAATACATTCCTTTGAACACACTAATATAGAAGGCAGTTAAGGAATACAACATAATGAGCAATCATTCTCTCTCGTAATATATGTTGTGCTTTAAAGAGCAGGTGAGGACTCCCTGAAAACAATAACAAGTAATATAATGAAGTCCTGTCTACACAGGAATGTTACTTCAAATATTTTAGATGAGTTGGCTTAAGTGCATTTGCAAAGACTGTTTTAAAGTGGCTGGGCTTTCTTTTTGCATGAACAAAACCCAGGCTCACCAGCCCACAGCCTTCAGCTATGAGCTGCATCAAGCTCATGAGAGGATTCTGCCCATTTTTGAATTATTTTTCCTCTCTCTATATATATATATATGTGTGTGTGTGTATAATGTGATAAGGTTTATTTGCTGTCTGGCCCGAGTGCCCTCTTCTGTTACAAGATCATCTGGATTACGCACGTTATCACGCTCGCTGAATGCTGATGGCTTCCTTTGCAATTCCAGTGTGTGTATTTCCCCTCCAGATTCATACTGGTTTTAGAGCAGTGCCTCTTCCCCTCCCCTGATATTGTCTCATGGGTTGTGTGTAGCACGTCTGGCCCCAACTCTATGGCACTGCCTCAAATATTAGGATTTGTGAGTGTTGACCGAACTGAATGCAAGAGAGAGACATTCCTGAGAAATGGACCAGTGCCACCATAAAGCAAAATAATGCTGGCTGGTCTACAAGAGCACAAGGGATGTGAACAGGACTCCAGGACTTCTGTCCAGAATAGGATGAGCTGTGAAAGATTTATCCATGGGAAGTCACCGCTGAACCCCAGTATTGTAACGTACCCAGTTGATTTACCACAGCTGTCAAATGATGTCATTTCAAAAAGGGAGTTGTAGAGCTAGTATTTTTTTTTTCAAACCACTAAACTGAAATGCAAAGACTGAGGTTGCAAAAATGCTGTTTGAAATCCAGATAGACGGTTAGCTTGAAAATGCTGCAGAGGGAAATACTCCTATCATGTCCTGTATTATATCGTAGCTCTGTATCTCTGAACCAGGTAGTATCTGGATGCCATCACTGGTGGTGGAAATGAGGTGTATGAACCATGAACCTTTTTGCATCTGTTTGGCACTGCCTTCCCCAGTGTGGTCATTGTGGTGCTCCACAAACAAGAACTCAGATCTTCTGTCCCCACTTTGTGCTGCTTGACTATGCATCTGGGCTTGCTGCTACTCTTCCTGCCACTCACATAACGTGGCAGCACCGCATGAGTTAAAGGAAATACAGATTGCAGGGCAGGCATATTTATTGCAACAGTGGATGCAGCAAAAAAGCAATAGCAAATATACTTTGGCTCATAGTTTGTTCAGCACTCTAGCTCCTTTCACATTTTTTGAGACGAATTACCAAAATTAAACATTTCAAAATGCTGAGATTATAAGACATTTATAATCAGATCTTTAGCAATATAAAACTCTTGGATTCAGGCCAACTGCTCTAACGTCTGTTCCCTTCTAGTGCACATGATGCTGACCTATGTGTGTTATAGGAGATCTTAAGGAAAAGACTGCGCTCCATTTTACTATGCACAGAGCAAAGCAATGCAGCCGCCTTGGTTGCTTATCTGCATGGTGTCTCTCTCTCACTTCCGCAATTGAATATATTTCAGTACTGTTCTATGCAATGCTGCATATCTTTCTGATTTATCCATTGCCTCTTTCAGTAAGACTTTTTCTCATCTCTTGGAAACACACTTCAAGGTAACATTGCTATGGAGGTGCACATAGAACTGCAAACTTGAATCCTGTTACTATTTACCTCTCATTAGCCCAGTGTCTTCTTCCCTCCTTCCCATTCCAACACCAACACGGGATTTCTACGGAAAGATGTAGAGTGGGAGGCATCTTATTTTATTACACACTACTGGGTTCCCTGGGAACATCCATTTCCTAAAGAAGCCCAGACTGAGAAAGCAGATGGGAATGACATTCCAAAATTAAGAAAAAAAAATTAAAGCTATTATCATTGGCACTGAGTTCAGTGTAGAAATGACAAATATTTGCAATTTGTCTCTGGCAACCAAGGCGCCATTATGATGAGGAACATGAGCTTGCAAGCTGCTTGATGCATAAAAAATGTTTCAAAAAAGGAAAGGAGTATAGGAAGGAAAAGTCCAAGGAGTCTGTGAATGGATTTCAGCACAGGAGCCAGAAGGCAAAAAAAGAGCTGGAAGGATGCTTGTGACAACTTGTATTAACTTTCACATGAGTGTCTAGATTCAGAGGAGTTTGGGACAAGGAAAACAACATACAAGAAAATTTGCTGTAAATTGTGCAGAAGGAAACAGACGTCTGGAAGAATATTAGGACTTTATACCACTACCTCAAGTGCACCCTGAGGTTAACAAGAGTAGTGGTAGCTTCCTGGAGGTCCCCACTGCACCCTTTCCAGAAAACAAGTGATTTCTGCTTTTATTTGCAAAGATAGGTGCACTTAGCAGATAAGGTGCGCTGTGCCAAAGTTATGCTGAGTAAGTAAAGATTATAATGAAAAATTGGCTGGGGCATCCCACTAAAGTTCTCATTTTCCCCTAATAACACAAAAATATTAATAAATATGCATCTCTTTCATATCTTGGCTATAATACATTTATTTGTCACCACTGTATTCTCTCGTTTAAGAAAGAGCAGGAGAAATCCCTCATCCTGTTTCACTGGGCAGCATGGACACCTCCTCCTCTCATGGATTTCAAAGAAGAGATGGTGAACATCTGCCACTTGCAACAAATATTGATCAGAGTGTTTGTAAGGCTCCTCCACCTGCCCTTCAGTTTCCCAACAAAGCCCTTCATTATTGTTCTACAGTTACTCAGAACAGTCATACAGTTCCTTTCTCCAACACATTTGCCCAGTAAAAGACATCATTAGCCAGAGAAGCAGAAAGATGTCTGGATCTCCCAGATCTCCCAGGAATGGACACATCATTAACATCCATTGCAGTCTGGGAGCAATTCTTATTTTTGTTGCAGTAAATAAGGCTGAATTTCTAAAAAACCTGTCATCAACATCTGTGAACTTTCCATAGTAATCAATGAGGCTTTGCAGAAGCTTGAAAAAATATCTTTTTTTTTTCTATTTATGAAACCTGACTTTCAGTCTGCGATATAGGCACACATATTCAGCCACTTCTTTCAGCACAACTCAGGATCATGAACTTTCCAAATCTTGAAGTATTTTCTCAGTACCAGCACACTGAAACACACATGTAATACGTATTTACAGCGCACACTGGTAGACCAGCATCAATCCAGAGAGCAGTGAGTCAACTGGATTGCTGGCAAGCACTGAGGCACTAATGGTTACACATGTCCGCATGCAGAGGTGCTGCTGTATTGGTTTTTTGTTGCTAAATATTCAGAATGCAGACTGTACAGATGCTTTGCAAGCTTTACCATCCTGAAGTCCCAGCATAATTACTTTTCATCCCAACCAGGCATAGGAATTACTCAATCTCAACCTCCCTCCTTTCCTGCCAGTATTGGTACACCACCACTATGTCTCTTTCTAATCCCTTCTCAGGACACTCCACTGTTGATCTCTGCTGTGTTTCTTCCATATGGCTTGACAGTCATTTGAAATGGAGGTGACTTAACACTGGAGGAGTCCTGAAAATAGCTTGGTTTCACCCCAAACTGCAGAATCCTGGTAGGTTCCTGTATTTGTTCCATGAGACAGCAACTGTGGAGCATTGCCTGGGAGAACACCTTTGCAACACGTGGTGTGAATCAATGCACAACAGTGCGTATGCAATGAATCACGGGAAAATGGGTTCTGAACCACAGTAACTAAATCATATGGATACACATTTTTGCTCTGGCTAGTACACCTTGGTTATTTCCAAAAAAATGTATTCTGAAGGCTTTTCCTTGTAGATATGGAAACGATTTCTTAGAAACAGTCCTGCTCGGTTATCAGACCTATTCAAAACAAATGAAAACCAAACATTTCCAAAAGAAAATAGGGTGTCAAAATGTGCATATGTAAGACTAAGGAAAACAATTACAATTACTTAAAAGCAAGAAAATAATTAATTTAAGGGCATCTTAAGTTTTACAATGGCCACACGATGGCCTGGTGAATTATTCTTACCAGATTAAAGCAGAGGTGGAAGCAGGGCTATGGGTAACCTTCAATAACATCAAACAAAGCAATCTTCAGCCATGCAGATTTTTTTCTATGTTATTATTGGACGCTGCTGAAATTTGTGTTCATGCAGGGCTCAACAAAGGGATATGAACAGACTCTTACTAAGGGAAAGACTCCTCAATACTGGATTAAAAGAACTCACAAAATTCACTGAGTAAACAGCCTCAACTGCAGAATTGAAGCTTTTGGATACATTATTCTTAATCTTTCTTTCTGAGTCAGAGTACTTACTTTTATTCAATAGGAAACATTGCCAGGTGTTAGGTGTGTCAACAATTACATTACTTAATATAAGTTACTTACATAATGGCTACTTCTGGAACCTATGGATCCCATATGCAATATGAAAATGTGAAAACTATAAACTTTTTGAGAAATAGATTATTTTATATGAATTTGATTAATACGTAGCTATATATATGAAGTATGTTACAGTTGAATCTATATGCAGAGAAACATGGAACTTCTCACATATATAGGTGTTTATATTCCATTGTATGTTTTGTTTTCAAAAGAACATTGCATTTGTGTTCACATGTCAAGACGACTACTGAAAACAGCATTTATTTTTATGTGGACCTGGGTCTTGCCTACAGCCAGAAGTGGTAAAGTTAATTCATAGAGCTTTCCTGTTGTGGATGTACATATATCAATAAAAAATTTAATATGCACAAGGTAATGTTAACTTGTTTTAGGAAGGAGAACAAGCTATGCCAACACAAGGCACTTCACTGTTAGTGGAACAGGCATATTGTGCGAGGCTGTGCTAGTATAACACTTCAGTCTAAGACACAATAGTAAAGAAGAAAAACATGCTACTAAACAAAATAGTTATGCCGGTGCATGCTGTGACAAACACCTCTCTTCCCTAACAATTGCTGAAATAAGTAAAATTCTCAGGTGGGTATTCTCATGGTAAAAGTAGTAATAGCTTGTGCATTGGAGATAACTGATAAACACCCAGGATGAGGCTGACTGTTTGGAGAGGTAAGGATGCCAGCGCAGGAGAGCTCAGAGCTCTAACTGTGGTGAGTAAAAGCACTCTTTTTGTCTGCTAGCTGAGGTGATGAGGTCCTTTGTGCAGTATGGGGATTGCAGGAAAAAGGAGGGGAGAGTTATGGGTTCAGTTTTAACAGGCCTATGGCCTAGGGTATCCGTGGTAGAAAAAGGAGACGGAAGCAATGTGGTTTATATGAGTTTCTGACAACACAAATACCAAAAAAAAAAAGAAGGGAGCCTTTTGGTGGGGAGAGATCCTCTCCTTGTGAATTCACAGGAAGTGCTTCTGTCAAAATTACTTACAGCCCCTATGCATGAAAACAGAATTTGCCTGATTTTGTAAGAGAAAAAAACAAGAAAACACCTTTTTTTTGTGTGTGCTTTTGGCTTCTCTTGCAAATAGGGAGTGGACTTGGAAAATCCTAATAATAACAAAAATCTGTTCAGCAGAGACGCAGCACCATGCTAGTGCCTGCTGCCATGGCACAGCTGTGCTTGGGCACAGAGGGGTGCTGGGCCGGTGAGGGTGGCTTTGGCCACCCGAAGTTGGGCCTGGCGGGACAGCAGCACAGCGCCCCGGGAACCGGGGGGACGTGGAAGGGGTCTCCAAATTCTGCACTTCAGAAGCAGATGTCCTCGTTAGTGGAGCAATCCTGTCACAGCAGGTCCTTGCGGTTGGAGCCTGTGAGGATGGATTAAAAAAAAAAGGGGTGGGGAAAGAGGAGAAAAAAGGGAAGAAAGGGAAGGGTAAGCGGGGGGGCTGGCACGGGGGTCCCCTCCCGGAGGACGGGGCTGGCTCGCCGGGGCGATGACCGGAGCCGCCGCCGGCGGGAGGGGGGGGAGCGGAGCGGGGCAGCGCAGAGGCCCGGCCCGGCCCTCCCGGTGGGTGCGGGAAGGGCGCGCTGTGAGAAGCCGCTGCCGGTCTCGCGTTCAGCGGGAGCCGCATCCAGCCCCAACCCGAGCGCCGTGGCAGCTGCGCTCTCTGGGAGGACACCCCCTCCCCGCCGGGTTACAGCCACCAACCGGCAAAGCCTGAGGGGGAGAGAGACGAGGTCGCTTCCACCTGGCAGGGTCGCAACACCCAAAGCAACATCAGTGGGGCGAGGGGAAATAACCAGCCCAGTACCTCAAACCTGCACAGGTTTAATGGCCAGCAACAGGTGGCTGAAATTGCAGCGGGCTGACGGCCGGGGACTCCCCGGAGCGGGGCGTCGGGCGATGGGGCGGCCCTGCTCGGGGAGACGGGTTGGGATCCCCGGCCTTATCCGGGCAGCAGCGGTGGCGGAAGGGGACCGGCCCGGCCCTCCCCCGCGCCGTCCCGGTACCACACAGCTGCCGCCTCGCCACCGGGCCGCCGCCTACAAGTCCCGTCATGCCCCGCGCCGTCGCGGCCGTTGCCGTCGCGCCCCGACCCCCCGCCGTCGGTCCACGCCCACTGCCGACGGCGCAAGCGCAGGGGAGGCGGCGTCAAGGGCAAGTCTCCCTAATGTAAGATGGTGGCCGGGCTGGCAGCGGAGCGCCCCGAGCTCGGAGATTACCCGTCTCTCGCGTAAAGGTCGTCGGAGCAGCCGTCCGAGCGCCCGGCTGGCCGCCGCCGCAGGTCCCGCCCCAGGAGCGTCGCTGCGGTTCTGTTCCCCCCCTCCCCCACCGCCCGCTTCTTCTCTTTTCCCTCGCCGCCTCTCCCCTTCCCTCCCCACCCTTCTCCTCCTTCTCTCCTCGCCTCCTTCCCTGCACGCTCACCCACCCACCCGGCCGCCGCCGCGCCGGGCAGCGTGAGGGAGAGCCGCGCACACGCACCGCGGACCGGGCAGGGAGGAGGAAGGCGGGTGAGTGCGAGCTGAAGGCCGGGCCGGGGAAGGAAGGCGGGAGGGAGGGAAGGAGAGGCGAGGAGGAGGAGGAGGAGGTGGGGGGGAGCCCGGCCGCTCTGACTACGAGAGCGCCGAGGCTTCGCTGGGACGGCGCAGGCCTCAGCCCACCCCCCGGTGCCAGCCCCGGCGGCGGGGGGGGACGCGCCGGG
>VZTV01046614.1:0-25833 GCA_013400875.1 Anhinga rufa
ACAATGGGCCCTTAATTTTAATACCTTGGGGAGGGTAGGATGTGCATATGCATGAGCAATCATTTGCATATGCAGTCCCCGACCATATAAATCCGAAGCGCGTTGCCGCCCCAGGTGCTCACGGCTGGGCGGGAGCTCCCTGGGGCAGAGCCCCTCTCACCCACTGCGGGAGGGGGCACCGCAGCCTCCCCCCACGTCCTTGCACGCTGGGGCACGCAGAGGCATGGTTCCCTGTTACCTCTGCAGCTGCCCTGTGGTGTTGCAGGGGTCCCATGCCTGGACCCTCCAGCTGAGACTTACAGTGAGTGGAAGGAAAATATGTAGGATCTGGTTGGGGTTTTGGTTGTTTTTTCTTCCGGGAGGCCCTTTTCCAAACACCAGCCTCGTGGGGGCGGTTTGGGATTATTCACTGAATTCTTGCTGGGCCACTAGTACTCGATGGCTTCTCCCTGCCATTCCCTGCCGGGCAGCGCTGCCTGCTGCCTCCTGCCTGCAGCATGACCGACAGAGCGAGCCTTGGTTTTCCTGTTCTTACAGGAAAAACTTTGTCTTCGGCTATCTCAACAGGCTCACTGCAAATAGCTGTGAACGGGGTGCTCTGACAAGGGCTTTGGCTGTTGCCTGAAGCCAGGTGCCTGGCGGAGGCAGTGGGATCGTGCCACTTTCTGAACCTCGCTCTTCCTCAGGAACCCCTATTTCACTCTGGAGAGCAGGACCCACGCACAGCCTTGCTGTGCTGCTCTACTGATTTTATTTGGGTTTTTTCTTGCATTCTGGGAAAAGGTGGGTGGGAGCTTGGTGAGCTCACCTCCATGGTGAGGCGGCAGGTTTCTGGTAAGGGCATGGGAATTTGTGGTCATGTGGGTCTGCAGGGCATTCTCTTGGCCCGGGCTCTGGACTGTCTTGGTGTAGGCAGCCTGCATTCCTCAGGTGAATAACACAAAGTCCTTGCAAGACACAGGCGAATGCAGCTGCAGAGGAGGCTTCACGGATGTTTGCCTTGGTCTCTGCCTTTGTCAACCAAGTGTTGGGGAAGCCCAGGAGAGCTCAGGCACCAGGTCAGAGTCTGTGCCTGTGCCCTGAAGGAGCAGCCTGTGCTGCTCCACAGCTATTTCATGGGGTAGTAGTAATGTAGGGCTGGGAGAAACCTTGAGAGATCATGTAAGCCATCCCTAGATCAAATCCTGCATCAGCCCTGAATGACCCCATTGGTCTTGGACATCCCACCACAGCTCCCCAGGAGCTGCTGGGCTCATAGGGCATCCTAATGAGTAGCCTGAACCTCTGCTGAAATTAAAGCTTATTACTTCTCCTATCTCCATCAGATACTGGCAGCACGGTCATAACTCCCTGCAGCACCCTCTGGTATGTTCACAGATTTGCTGTGTCCAGAATAAAATCCTGCAGGCTCTGCCAGCTGCTCCTCCTGTACCTGGAGGGGTAATGCAGGCAGCTGGGCACAAGCTCTGGGCTCAGGCTTTGCTGGCTTCAAATACCAAGTGTCTTGCTTCATGAGTGTGTTAAGAGCAAACATCCTAGTCAGCTTGGTTTAAAAATAAATAAATAGTAACAATAACAACAACACCCCCCTGATGTTGCTCAGGCTGTGATTCACCCTTTCCTGCAATCTTGCTCTCTAGCCTGCCTTTGTACAACTGATTATCCATACCTAAGAGCAGAATCCTGCATTGATCTTTCCAGAATTACATCCTCCTTTCATTTCCCCCTTTTTTTGTCTATTTGCCAAAATCATCTGTATCATACCCCAGCTCTGCAGTGCATCCCCTTGGGGTGGTCTCAGCTGTGTATTTATTAAGCACCCTGTCCCCATCCTCCAGCTCAATTAGTGAGCTACTGATGGAGCTGTGGAAAATACCGATCTCATTCCACTGCCACAAGGAACCACTGGTAATGAGTGAGAACAATTTTGCCACGTTTTGCAGCCACCTTGCAGTGGCTTCCTTATTTCATTGGAAATGACACCATCTTACTTGCCAAAAACCCAGCTAAAGAAATACAGTACCTACTGCTCTCTCTTTGCCCCAGAGGCCTGTTACCCTATTGCAAAAGAAAATTGATTTGGAGTAACATAAATAATTCTCATTATCTGCCACCCTGCTGGTTTCTAGGTGTTCTGCATCCCCTTTCCCAAGCTGTTCTGGGACACCATGGGGGCCACCTCCAGGTCCAATGCCTGGAACAGCCTGCTGCCCTAGGGGAAATAAGCCTTGGTGGTGTCCGGGAGGTTGGGAAATATTTGGAGTCCTGGCTTTGACCCCGTAGGCAGGAGAGAGGTCACTGGCCTGTTTGGAGAACGAGGTGAAGGTTGTCCTTTGGAGAACAAGTGGGGCTGCTTGGGGCTATGGGTGTCGAGGATGGGGACCCTACTGGTGCTTTGCGCCCGTGGGGTCCCAGTCTTTGACACCCACAGCATCCTCACTTTCGGGTCCCCAGGTCCACAGCACTTGTGGCAAGGTGGCACCAGGTGGCAGCAAGTGACCAGCATGGGGAGATGCTGCAGCACCCTGCAGGGAGCAGAGGGGGGCCCTGATGCTGCCCCCCCTCACTCCAGCCTGCACCCAGCACAGCCCAGCATCCCTCTGGGGTCCTGCTCCTTGCTTTGGGCTGGTGCCTGGGCAGGGTCTAGCTGTTCTCTCCCCCGGAGCTGGGTCCCCAACCTGTGTGTCACCCATCCAGGGTCAAAGCTCAGTGTTCCTCTCCTGTGTTTGAGGCAGGGTACTCTCAAGGTCAAATTCTCTCCTTCCATAAGATGTCCAGACTTTGAAGTTTAAGGGCAAGTCACCCCTGAAAGGGGTTAAATCATTAACTTGTTTTGCAAGAGCCTTGATTTGCCCTGCTGCAACTGAAAGCAACCCCCCGCCATGCTCCTGGGGATGCTGTCACCAACTGACAAAGACTGTTTCTGAGCTCTGGCACAGAGGGGGGATGATGTGAGGGATATGAAAGGAGAAAACTGGGGGTTGCACCGCTGCCAGAAGCAGTGTTCGTGCATGCACCACATTCCCTGGGGGACTGGAGGAGATGGGGCGATGCATGTAGGATCAAGCACCCTGTACCCCTGGAGAAGCAATGTCAGGCCTCCCATCCCACACAGCTCAGGAGAGCCTGTTCAGCAGCATCCTCTCCCCTCCACATCTCTATTCAGAGCCCACTCCCCTGACAGCATTTCCCAGCCATGCAACCAGAGCATCGCAGCCAGAAGGGCTCCTGCAAATCTTCCTGCAGTGCCTGAGAGCCACCAACCTGAATTTGGTTAGTGGGAGACACCTGGCCACGGGCTACCTGAAAATATTATGTCTCACTGCCTGACTTTGGATTTAGCTACATGTGAAGCCTTAGGAGGCAGCTCTGGGTGGAGGCTAGTGCGGCGCCGGCACAGAGCAAGTGGGATCAACAGCCTCTTCCTGTTGTGCAACAGCCGTGCAGCCCACGTAGAGAATTTTTGGGAGATTTGTCAGGGCTTTTGTGTTTCCAGATAATATTTATTTGCTTGTTTTGGTTCTCTCTTTCACAAGCGAGGGATTTAAATAGCACAGGCTGAGAGGGGGCACAAACCTTGGCTAGTCTTCCCTGAAGCACCATTTCCCACCTCAGGGTCTCCCCATGCCTACCCCACCATGGCCCCCAGCAGCCCTCACCCACCCAGCCCCAGCTTCCCCCGAGCATGGTTCCCCTGTCCCACTGGCTCTGGATCTGGGATTCTGGCACAAATGTTATTTACGGTTTCGCCTGGCAGCCCACACGTGTTCCTCTGCTTATATAATAGTTCAGCCTGGGGTACAAGCCCACTGATCCATCCCCTACCCAGGCAGGGGGCCCTGGCCTTTGGGTACTGACACCCCCACTCCAGACCTTGTCTGGGGTGAAGAGTTGGCTGAACTCATCCCACTGGTGTGCAGGGACCTGGGTGAGCTCTGCCCGTGGGGCTTTGGGCTCCTGGCTGGGCAGGGCTATGTGAGTTCCTCTCTGCTCCAAAAACTGCCACTTTGCCACCTTCCTGCTCCCCAGTTCCAGCTTGGGCCTCTCCTGGTTGAACCTGGGGTGCAGCTGGGGCCAGGAGTGAGGCACAGAGCTGCATCCTCTAACCAGCACCTTCTAGCAAGACCCATTTACTTGATTTCAGGCATTTTGGCTGTGCATACCCCTGACCTCGCTGCGTTTCTGTTGCGGTTCCCAGAGCAGGCACGGGGTGCAGGGCAGCCAGGCTGCAGGCAGCACATGCCAGGCATGCGTGGGGGGCAGGAGAGCTGGCTGCCCCGGGCATGGGGCTTCCCATGGAACAGGGCCGCCCATGGAACAGGGGGGGGAAGGCAGGGAAATGTTGCAAACACCAGGGCGGGGGCAGAGCATGAGGTGTGCAGCTGACCCACACTGTCCATGGCTCAGGGGGTGCTTTAGAAAAAGAAGCACATGAGATACACTAACACTGCCGGGAGCCCAGTGCCACTGGTATCCTGGCCGTTGCGGGATGAGGCACAGCTGCTTGAGGTGCTGCTGTCATGTGTGCCGTCCCCAGGGTGGAGTGATCTTTTGGCAGCAGGGTGCAAGGCAGCCCTCTCTCCATCTCCATGTGCTGTGCACCCAGACCTGGTGGCATAAGCACCAGCTGCCGAAAGCAACCCGCGCATGGCTGGCAGCAGGGTCTGTGGTATGGGGTGGGTGCTCTCCTTGGCCTCTCACTTTTGGGTGGGCGCTGCAGGGAAGGACTGCTTTCCTCCCACTGCCTCCAGCTCTCCCACCATGCCAATGGTCCACCAGTGAAAGGCAGTCAGCTCATGAAACTTGTCCAGGGTTGGGGTGGGAGGCAGTGGGTCAGATGAGGCAGAGAACAGCCACCTGCAAAAACCTGCTTTTTCATACTATTATTTTAGTTCATCCCCACAGCCCCCAGGAGCTAGGTGACCGTGCCCTCACACTGGGCACGCTGAAACGAAACACTTCTCACTTGACTTAACTGCAGCCCTGGGTCGCTGTTCTTGGCGGGTTTGCCTTTAATTGATCAAGCAAGTTGCCTGCCAAAAGAGCAGCTATGGGTCAGCTCCAGCTTTTCCTGGTGCAATCCCATGCCAGGCATGGGCAGGAGACTGACATCTCGCCCTGCTGACCGAAGGAGGCTGGCATGCGAAAGGCCACTGAGGGCTGGCTGGCGGCATGACCAGGCAGCACCCCCCTGCCTGCTCTGAGCTGCACAGGCAGCACCGCATATTTAAAAACACATGCGTCAGCACCAGGGTTGTGGGGCACTCCTATACCCTGGAAGGTTGTTGGCTGTGCCGGTGGATTCAGCTGGAGTTGTTCACATTGCTCCAAGAAACTGAGGGATCGCTGGGAAAGGGGCAAAGCCACCGCAGTGGCATCAGCCAATACCTGGGATGGGAGCATCACCCTGCTCCAGGGAGGGCAAGCCCTTAGGGAGATGAGTATGAGGACGCTGGTGGCACTGGGAAGCACCGGCCCCCGGGCCGGCAGTGCTGGGAGGGACTGGAAGAGTGGCAGAAGCCTTTGTAGGTCCCAGCTGCTTTTTCCCTATTATAAAGAGCACAGAAAGTTTTCTTGATAAGAGCTGCAGTAAATCGAAAGCTGAACGCCCTCGTGTCCCAGCCAGTGCAGATGAGATGTGACACTGGCACTCCTCCACAGTGTGGTCATGGCCAAAGCTCGTTGCCATCTTACTTGCACCTCTCCCTGTGCTGGGGCCACGGCCGGCATCCCAGCCCCTAATGCCTGGAGGGACAACGGTTGGTGGGTGGTAGGAGCAGGGCTTCCCTGTTCCCCTCCCAGATACCAGGAGCAATGAGGTTTACGGAGCTCCTTTGAGGAAATCAGGAGTGGTTCGTCTAAGATTTAATCATCAGCGGGTGGGGGTCACCTTCCAGGACTGTTACTATGGCTGGAGTGATTCCCTCTGCAGTTTGTAACCAGTAGGAGCCCGTTCCCCATTTCCAGGCTCTACACCACCTCTGTCCTTAACAATCCATGCCCTTCAGTAATCTTCCCCAAGGTAATTACAAGTCCTGTGCCAGCCACCTGTGGCTGCAGGAGTGCTGGAGCCGAGGGCACCCAGGAGCTGGTGCTGGACCCCCACCCCACTGCAGCCCTGCCAGCACTGTCTTCAGTGCAGCCAAATTTTGGCCATTGAAGTCTGTCAGAGTGCTCGCAAAGCAAACTGGCTGTTGTAGGATGGGCTGACCAGCGCCATGCAGTGTTAAAATTGCCCAGAAATTCCCTTCTTAAACTTGGTTTGCAACAGCTCGCTGCTTTACCCCATCTTGGCTGTGGAGCCGGCACTGTACAGGACAAGTCACCCACCTGAGGTGGCTGTTGCTGGAATCGTTTTAGATGTGGCCAAACCCAGTCACATCATCATCTTTGCATAATCAGAAAGGAAATACAAAATCTAAAAGAAAATGTAAGATACTACAGCATTACAGGTGCTGGGCCCCTGTGGGATGAGTCCAGGCACACTCCTCCCGGCAGCCAGCCATGCTCCCGATGGGTTGGGCAGAGCCTGCCTGAGCCAGCAGAGTCTATTTCCCTTCACGGGCTGAGAGATAAACCTAAAAATAATGGTGTTATCATCCACTTGATCCAAATCAACATCAGCCCCAGCTATAAATAGCCATGTGTGTATGTCCAGGTGGATTGATGTTGGGAGAAGGGCTGTCCATGGAAGCTGTGAGGGTGGGTTGCAAGGAATGGAGGCTTGGTGGGGTCACTGTCCCCTAAGGGGGGCTGGCCCCGCTGCAGGGGGTCTCTGCACCAGGCTGCAAAGTCACTGCTTTGACCCTGCCTCGGGGCTGAGGCATTCACTGTGCTGGGAAGGGCTGTGCCCCAAGGTAACCGCATGCTGATAGGCAAGGAGGTTCTGTCCTGTTGCAAAACAGGTCCCAGAAATAGTCTGGGATGAGCGCTGAATAAACACCGCCCTGATGCATCCTCACTGGCATGGGGCCTCACACAACTCATCACCTGGAAATCCCCTGGCACTGTTAGGGCTGCAGGACCCTGCCCTGAGGGGCCACTGCTTGGGTCCTACCCAGTCTCATCCCGCCCGTGGTCTCACCCTGTGCTGGCATGCCACACCATGCCACCCAGACCTTGCTGCAGCCCCTGCGGTGCCCCGCAACGGCCAAGGGCAGGTTGCCTGTGCCCACTGATTTAATACCTGCACCCCAGGTTTGCCTGCTCCCCTGTGCCAGCCCTGCCCAGGGAGGGGGCAAACGCAGGGGAAGCTTTGGGATGGAGGCAGCAGAAGAAACCCTTCCTCTGAGGGGAGAGCGGAGGGCCGGGTGGGTCAGTGAAGAGGGGTGAGCAACCAGCTGGGAAGTGGGAATGGGAACCTGTGCTGCTCCCCGCAGGCTAAAGAGGAATTACTGCACCGGTTAATCCCTTGGCTCAGCTACTGGGAACAGTCATACTGGGACAAATCCCTGCTTTTGCAACCGCATGTATGTGCTGGGAATGGGCTGCTGTCCCCTCACAGCATGGCCGCCTGTCCTCGTCCCCATCACCAGGGAGCAATGTCAAGCTGGCACATTTCACACCGGTCCCAGTGCGGTTTCCTCTGGCCTGGCTGGAGGTTGCACGCTGGTGGTGGCAGCTGCCTGCGGCTCTCCCCAGCTGCTCCGGACTGGGAAACCCTTGTGGTGGCATGCTGGGTGGGGGAAATGATGCAGAGGTCTGCAGCTTGCCAGGAGAGTGAACCTGGCCCTTGTCCTGGCATCAGTGGGTAGGAGGGACTTGGAGCAGCCTGGCACTACACCAGCCGCCATGCCACCTGCTAGCGGTTTGCATACTGGTGCTCTAGGTGCTGCCCTTGGGGTGAGCCCCCAGCCTGGGACTGGTCTGGGGCTCAGGGGCACAAGCAGTCCTTTGCAGCAGGGCTGGAGCTGCGCTGGCTTTGCAGCAGTGCCTGGGCAGGGCTGGGAGCCCAAAGCGTCCCCAGTGCCCTGTGCTGGGCCCCGGCCAGTGCCCTTGCACTCGCTTCTCCGAGCACTGAAATTAGCCACCAACATCAAAGAGGAGCGGGGAAAAAATAAGAGAGGTAGAGGCTTTGTTTACTTGAATCAAAAATAATTTGTGGCAACACATCCTCTTCCAAGGCAAACAGAGCAGGAGCCCATCCATGCTAATTTGGGAAGCTGAAAGGGAGTTAAATAAAAACATGAACCTGTGACAGGGAAACAAACGGTCTCTCATGCTAAAATAGAGCCATGGACACCAGTCAGCTCGATCTGGAGGAGCTGGGGAAGGGCAGGGAAGGTGGGGTGAAGTCCAGGGCAGCGGGAGGGAGGCACACCCTGCGCTCCAGCATTGGGCAATAAAACATAACGTCACCCTGTGCTGAGTCCTGTGCCAGCAGCCATGGTCAGTCTGCAGCCCTGGGTGGGCAGGGCGGGGCTGGGGTGCTCGCATGGGGGCATCTGCTTGTGTTTCTATACAACTGAGATATATATGTATATATGTATATATATGTGTGTGTTGTGTATGTGTGTATATATATGTGTGTGTGTGTGTGTGTGTGCGTGCCTGCTCCACCTGGGGCTCAGGCTGGGGACCCAAACGGGCCATCGCATGAACACAAAAACCCCCAGGAGCTGATGTGCATGGCCAGGATTGCCAGAGGTGTTACCTCCTATTACCCTGCCTCTCATGAGATCCCCCCAATGGCTGTTGGTGACCCCAGCATGGACACTGGCATTGGAAACGTGTGTCACTGCCCTTGGCAGTGGTGGCTTGGAGGTCAGCGCACCCTGGGAACCCCCTTGCAAAGGCTGCAGGAGGGTGCGAGGTGGTAGCACCCACGGCCTGGCAGCGGACGTGCTGTGGGGAGAGGTGCAGGTGCTGTGGGACATGCCCTTTGACTGTATTTCCGCTGCAGCTCCTCTGCATGCCCCGGGGCAGCCGGGGGAAGCCCCGAGCTGGGAAATGCTGCTGCGCATGGAAGAGCAGGTGGGCGAGCTGCAGCAGAGGTGGGTCCAGCTCCCTGTGCTGCTGGGCAAGGTAGCAGCAATCGCTGCCTCTGACTGATGCCAAGCATCACCACATGGCTACCGAAAGGCCTCCGGTGCGTCACTGCACTGCTAGCACCTGCCACGTGCGGTAGGGAGCCAAATAAGAAAACCAGCTGCTTCTATAAGCGCAGTGATGTGTTTGTTTGGGCAGCAGGGAGGAGTGGGCATGTGTGTGTGAAATCTGTACCTGCCATGGGAACAGCATGGACTGTCCTGGCTGCAAGGACAACCTGCTCCAGCGGGTTTCCATACACTCCAGGGGGGACCTGGGAAACACCTCCAGTGTCAACCCCATGAACAAAGGACTCCCCAGTGCTGCAAAGTGCTTGAAGGAATCCCTCCACAGAGCGTCAGAGGGGGTGGGACATCCATCGTTTCTGCTGGGGCAGGATAGGGATGGATGACCAGCCAGCAGGTTTGTGGGGCTGCTCCCATGCAGGGATATTCTCCATTAGGGAGACCACTGGGCTCGGCCCTGCTCAGCTCTGGCCCCACTGCAGCTTTCCTGGAGCCAAATGCAATTAAAAAGTTGCCCATGGGGTCAGGCACTTAATAACAGCACCCTGCTCTCATCCGCACCCTCCTGGGATATGGGCATGGTGCCACCCACAGCACTGGCTGTCAGCAGCAGTAAATAACCTGCAATGGTGGGGCACTGAGGTACCAGGTGCTAGGGGCCACAGAAACCCCACGTCAGCAGCACTGGGAATCATTTTCCTCCAAAGTTTTCCAAATTAATGGTGGAGCTGAGCCTCAGCTCAGGGATGGGTTTCAGCTGGTAGAAGGGCTTTGCTGGGGTTTTGAGCAACAGGGGAGATGTGTCCCCGGGGAGGGACAACCTCCAGCCCTGTTCTTTCAAGCAGAAATGCACTGCCTTGCTGGCCGCCTTCTCACCCCCCCACCTGCTCTCCATGGAGGGGGGAAAGTCCCATCTTGCAGAAAGGGATTAATTGCTTGTCAGTATTTTTAGCCAGCAAAGCCTGAAATTATCTGAAATTGGAGCAAAGGGGAATGCAGTGCCGGGGAGGTCAGAACTGCATGGGTAGTTGGCTGAGCTGGGCCCCAGGGTGACATGCCCAGCAGGAGCTGCAAGAGTGAACACCAAGGAAAACAAGTGTATGTGCAAAATCCAAAGCAAACAAAGCCACCCACATCCCCGAAATCTGCACCTCTGGTAATGACGGGGCTGGCTGGCTCCTGGGGCAGCTGGCACAGGTCGGTGCTCCAAAGAAAGGCCGTGTGCGTCTGTCCATGCCAGCTTCTTAAAATAACCGCATAGCAAGCGTGTTCAGTGCAAGGAGACTAAACCAAAGGCAGTTTCTCTTTGGCATGATCCTGAAGGGGAGGGCTCTGGGAGAGCCATGCAGGCGTGCCAGCTGAGCCGCAGCATTGCCTCACCCATCTCACCATGCACCAAGACATTTTGCAAGGCTGAACTGCACATGCTGCTCCGATGGCTGCCTGTGTCACCCCAACTTTCTCACCTAGGGCGAATGTAGGCTGATGTCATTGTTATGATATGACACATGGGTTTTTCAACCACGGGTATTTCTTTAATTGAAAAATTGGGCTGAGGAGAGACCTTCCACCAAGTGAGTTAATTGCTAACAGGAGCAGGGAGTTTGTGGGGAGCTAGCCCTGACACAGGGAGGGAGGGAGGGAGGGAACCAGGGCAATTCAACACTCCCTGCCCATCCAGGGAAATTGGCAACACTTAAAAGAAAAAAGAAAAAGGGGGATGCTGTCTATGCTCTTGGAGAGCCTCTTGAAAGCTGGGTCATGGCATAACTGCTGCTGGTGAGCAGGGGGGACCCATGGTGGCATGCAGCTGTGCTGGGTGCTCAGCCATAAGGAGCGGATTTGCAGCGCATGGGCCCTACTGCTCCTCACTGGGTGCAGAGCCCCCAAGAGCCCAGGGGATGTGGGGGGAACCAGATCATGGTGCAGCCTCTCTCCGTGCCAGGCAGCCCAAGCAGTGTGGCCATCCTTGGCAAGCCCTGTCACACGCCGGTGTCAGCTGGCAGAGGGGGACAGTGCAGACCCCTGCGGGGATGGCAAAGCTGTGGGCATCCCGGGGAGGACACGCTTCCACTCTTGTCCAGCCAGCCATGCCTGGGCTTGTAGCGGCTAACCTGGCTCCATGGCTGGTAAAGAGCTGATGGCAGCAGTTGGGGTGATGACTGCTCCTACAGACCCCAAGAGGAAACCCCCTGGGTGCGGGGTGTGAGGGAGCACGCCTGGGACCAGGGCTGCTTGGCAGGCCCGAGGGACAGTGATGCATCCCATGGGGATGCTCTGGGGTGGCTGCTGGAGCGGGAGCTGGTGTAACCCAGAGCTGCTGCTGGGGTGGCGTGGCTCAGCCCTGCCTGACTGCCCGGGACAGCAGGACCCAGGGGCAAAGCCATCGGTGTGCTCCAGCGCTGGATGGCTGTGGAGGGGGAGCATGAGTGCAGGGCTTTTTCCTGGAAAATCATTAAGTGTTCAACTCAAGTCACTCCCCAGGAGAAGTGAGCACAGCTCCGTCCCTGCTGAGCTGCGCAGCGGGGAGGTGATGGCACAATCATTGGGGTCACCCCCCCATGCAGGGCACCATTGCCTCCCGTGGCGTCAGCGCAGGGGGATGCCTCGCCAACCACAATTAAATGGTCCCTGCAAGCTGCTCAGTTCCCGATGCGCAGGACCCCATGCCAGGAGGAGTCGTGAGCGTGCTCAGCCAGAGGGAAGAGGCTTTGGGTTTTGCTCTGTGCGTCACCAGCCCAGGGGGTGACCTCTCTGTGGTTTCTCCCCAGCGCACTGGCAGATGACAGCCAATTTTGCCGTCCCTCCCGCTGTGCGCTGGGCACTGCAAGGGTGGTAGTGGCCACTGTGGGAGCCCAGGCAGGGGAAAAAGGCTGCCCTGTGCCTTGTTCCTCTCTGGATTTCTCCCATGTGGTTTCTGCAGAGGGCTGAAGTCTTTGCATTGCTGAAACTGGCACGGTCAAACCCAGAAAATGCTCCTGCCCAGCTGGGCTGCATGCACAAATGAATACTGGAGTGGAGGCATGGGCAGTTGCCTCCTCCCCACTGCAAGAGCCCTTGCTGCTGGCCTGGGAAAGGTTCATTTCCTCGGGCATATTATAATCTATTAATTAGGTAATAGACACTGTTGGTCGAGGTTTGGGTTTCACCCGCCGTGATGTCAAATGGAGGTCAGGCTCTTGGCTTGTCCCCTGCCCTGCCTGCCCTCATTAAAAGGCTGTGTTCCTCACAGCCATCGCTCAGGCAGCAAGGGCATCTCTGCTGCCTGCCCTGTCCCCCCATGCTTGGCATGGGCATGTGTTGGTATGGCTGTGTGTGGTGCAGAAGCTTCTCCTCAGGCCTCAGGGATGGGGAAGGAGCACAGGTGGTCTCCAAGACATCCCCCAGGATCCAGGTTTGAGGCATGGGGGATCACACGGAAGTGACAAGGGTGACCTTGGCATTATCCCACACTCAGAGTGTTGCCAGTTTTGCTGGGTGAGGGAGGGAGTGTGTGCTGCTGGCTGGCACAGCAGCAGGATGGCAGACTGGCCATGGCCCATCCCTGTTCCAAGCAAGCCCATGGCCATTTTTACAGCCCAGAAACATTGTGCTCCCAATGGGTTAGCAAAGGTACTGAGATGGATCAGATTAACGAGAGCAGCTTCCTCATGACTGGAAAGGTTCAGAGAGCCAAGGGCTGGAGCTCAGGAGCTCTGAGGACCCTGAGGGGGGTCCCACAGCCTCATTTCATGTTGGGACCCAGAGCCCATATATGAAGCAAGGTTGATGTGTAGCCAGGCTTTCCCTGGGATGCATCCCGATGAAATCCCAGCAGAGGTGGCTGGGGAAGGCCCCCTCCAGCCTGGATGGAGGAGAGTCAGCTGCCCTGTGAGGACTCACTGCATTGCTGCTGGCGCGTCTGCTTGCTGCTGCAGCTCTCCTCTTCTATTTTAATTTGCTCTTCTCATTTGCTGCATTGTTATTTTGTTCTGAAAGAGCTTTAGGAGGCTGCTTTGCATCCAACCCGCTGGGAGGAAGAGGGCCACCCTTCTGCTCTCCCTGCTCCCTGGCGTAAGGAGGCCTTTCTTTTCCCCCTTTATTTTAGCGCTTTGATGTCCTTATAATTTATTTTTGCAGCAGAGTTGTTTTAATGATAAAATGGAAATGTTTCCTGTGGGTGGCTGTAAAATGAAAGGCTGAGCGAGTAGGCTAAAAATAGCCCTGCGTGAGCCACTCGCTGCCTGAGCTGTTGGGCTGGGCAGGGGCTGCCTGCCTGCTGAGCCAGGGAGGGGACCTGGTGGTCCCCAGGGCTGTGACCGTGGGGACCCTCGCTGGGTTAATCCTCCCCACACTGGAGCACATAGGCTGGTTCATGGGCCGAGATCTGGGTTGCTTTGCTCTGGAGCTAAGCTTGGTTATGCTGCATTTGGGACAGAGATGTCCACTCTCCCAGTGTGAGCCCTTGTTGGATGGGTGGGGACATGGAGAATCCCCACGGGACCATTGCTAATGGCATGGAGCGCACAAGGCAGCTGAGGCAGTGCCAGCGGGAGGGTGCTGAGGCACCCAGCCTCTTCCCACCACCAGGAAGAAAGCCAGAGCTGATGAGCAGGATGAAACTAAAGGGCCATAATTCAGTCTTTGGGTCTGCTCAGCCCCTGCCTGGCTGCCAGCCTCAGCCTCTCTCCCCAGGGGTGCACCGAGGGCTGCCTCTGCAGAAGCTGCATGTGTCCTGGGTAGGACGTGGCTCTCAGCCTTTATCCACTGGAAGAGTGATGCTGCTGGGGAGAGCTCTCCAGGTAATGTCTCTGTTTACATGAACCAACAGCCCCACTAGTGGGAAAGTTCAGCCCCGTTTACCCTCTTGACTCATCTTCTTCCGTTTCATCTTCTCTCTTCCCTTTCATCTTCTCTCAGATGTAGTTTATTATATGGGGCTATAAATAGGGTTTGCTCTTGATTACATGTGCCCAGCTATTACTGTTTCTCACCCAGGCATGACATGAACAGATAGCCTCCCAGTAGGGATGCGTAACGCTTTGTTATGGCTGTGGGAATGGGAGTGGGCAGGTGGACTTGTCTGGGGCTACCTCCTTCTTTTATTTTTTATGGCAATAGCTCTGCGGGTGCCTCTGACTGAATCTTATCGCAGCATCCCTTTCTGCTGCCCACCCGCATCTCTTCTGTCCTCCAAGTGCTGACCCCAAAATCCTTCAGCCATGTGCCGGGGCCCTGCTGACTGGCTCCTGCTGTCATGGGGCTGCAGAGGAGAACCATCCAGGCTGTAACCTTGCTCCGCAGCATCCATGAGCAGCTGGGCAGCATGGCAGGTCCCTGTCCCTGGGGATGGGGACAATGCAGCCACTTGGCATCCTGCACTTTGATCGCATCTCAGCAGGTTCCAACGTATTTCCTGAGCAGGGCTTCAGCCTTGTAAGTGTGCCATGGATGGCAGGGAGACCATCACAGGAGCTTTATTGCCTGCATAGGTGCTCTCAGGCTGTGATCGAGTCAACCCACAGTCATTTCTGAAGAGAAGGTGCCAGGCAGGCTGGGCCGACACAGCAATGCTCCCGAGAGGCGGTGGCACATCATTCAAAGACGTTTGATATAAATAGATGGGAGGCTGAAACCAAAAGCTGTAATCGTGTGTGTGCCAGCACGAGATGGGAGCGGGTAAACACAGGTGGCTGCTGTGTCCGCCAAATGGGTCCCTCCCAAAATGCAGCTCAATGACACGACCGGCATCCCACAAGCGTGGCCCAGTGACACAAATATCCCCAGCGTGGCTGCGAGGTGGGGAGTGGGATGAAGGCGACAGCAGAGCTCGCAGCCTTGCTGGGATGGCAGTCAGAGTCAGCAGGGTTGATGGGGACCTTCAGCAGCCTCCTCCTCTGTCGAAATCCACTCCTGGGAAGTTATGGACATTGAAAATCCCAGAAAATCAAGGACTGAGCTGGCCCCAGACCACGAGCCCTGCAGTGCCTGGGGATGTTTGCTGGGGTAGCAGGTCTCTGCAGAGTTTGGCATTCGGGGGCTGGTGAGGAGGCTCACATCCCCTGAGGCGCAGTGAAGTCAGCCGTTTACTTGGAAATTACTCTCAGCTGAAGGCAGGCAAGGTTAAATTGCAGATGAAAGTCAAATATTTACAGCATTCAAATTAGCACTGTGATCTGGCAGCCGGGAAACCTTGCACATCAATTCCTACATTGCAAAGAAATGTTTGCAAGCTGGCAGCTTTGCCCTGCTCCAGGAGGCCACAGGCAGGTCCAGCACACTCAGTCCTGCTACAGAGAGCGTGGACCCAGCTGGCCTCACTTCCCAGTGCTGTCCTTGAGGGATTCCAGTTCCCTGCATGTTTTCCGTGCCAGTGCGCAGTGGGTGAAGGTGCTGGGGTTCATTGCCAGGTTGTTAAGGCCAGGAATAACAATAATCTCCATTTAGTTGATCTGCTCGTAATAGGGACTATTGTGACTCTGGAATTCCTTGGTAACCATTTGGGTGGTTAATTACCCTTGCCTTTAAGTAAACAGATAATTGTGCCTTATTGAAGAGTGGATGTTGGAGAGACAAAAGATGGGGTATGGGTTCTGCTTCCCTCATTTGCAGCAGCTCCTCCTGGCCTTGCCATGCAGGACAAGGACAGATGGCTGGTGCCAAGTCTTTTGCATGGTGCTGCATCTCCACACCATGGGCCACCACTGCAGCTCTGCCCTCAACCTCCTCCAACACTTTGAGGAGCCTGTCTCATTGGATCCGGGTGATTTTTGATGAATTTGCGTGATTCGGTGAATAGGCAATCGATCATTTGCCAGCAGGGCTGGCGTCACTGGCCAGCATGAGAGAAATGTGACAGGAAAAAACAGCTGGCACTGGAAGGAAAGCACCCCGGTGAGAACCCCAGGAAAGTGGCTGGGACCGGAGAGGCTGGGTTTACCAACAGATTTAGGCAGCAGGATCTGGGCAGCCTCAAGCCAGTGGAAGCAGAGACCTAAATGCCCTGATTACTGCCATGCTGTGGTTTCTAGGTTTTGTTTGCATTGATGGCCAGAGATATCATGGTTTTAACATCAGGACCGAAATGCTGGAAGCTGCTTCAGAGATAAAACAGCCCATCAGGGCAGGGACATGTGAGCTCATGCTGTGATGCCCCTAGTTCTCCATTTCCATAGCCCTTGGTGATAAGAAAGGTAGGAAAGTGAGAGAACCACACATCTACACTTTGAAGAACTTCTCTCTTTGCCTAAATGAAAGGGAAGAGAAAGAGCCTGAGCACCTTTCCCATCTTCCTTGGGACAGGCCACAGTGGCGAGGCTGCCTTGAAGCCGCCCAAGTAGAGACATGGGATTTGGGGCTTTGCAGGTAGGTGAGGAAAACTCTCCTGGATGGGTACCTGCACATCACACAGGCACAGTCTGGCTCTGCCTGTGATGCCAATGAGTTGTGGCTCTCCCACGTGGCACCAGCCATGGTAGGGTGGCATGAGCTCTGCCCCAGATGGGGCAAGCAGGACTTGAGCTGCTCTGAGTGGTCTGCAGCCCTCATTGAGCAGCACAAAGCGTGTCCCCATGGGGCAACGGTGGTAACAGATGACAATAATCCCTGCCAGCTGTCAGCAAAGGTGCTCCGTGGGCTTCACAAGCAAGCATGAAGTGAGCCCCTTGTTACCTCTTTGTGAGGATGGGAAACCCAGCGTGAGTCCTGGCCGGCTCACTGTGGCTCACAGTGCATGTGCATGCCACCAGCCTCGTGCCTCCCCACCGGCAGAGTGCCAAGCCACCTGTGATGAGGGAACCAAAACGCTGTGGCTGGGAGGATTTTGCAGGCTTTTTCATTAACCTTGGCCCAGATACAATTTAGTTTAATAATCCCTACACAGATTGCCCAGATCAGGGCAGCATTTGCCTCATCTCTGAGATGAGAGAAAATTGTCAGGAATTTTTTTTCAGATAACTTCACCACCTCTATGACCTCGCTGATAGATTTGGCCTAGGAAGGGGGGCAGCAGCCTTTGCTCCATGCCAGTCGCAGATCACGTTCCTCCCATCTCTAGCACGGCTGCTGTGGCTGCTCTGCTTGAGAGCTTGCCCTACTTTGGATCAGCCCACAACATCTTTGATTTTGAGGTCAGTGACAGCTGCTGGCAGGCCTAGCCTTTTGCTGTGTTTACTTTTTAAGCAGCTCAATGCGAATACAAAATGAACAGCTTCCTTGGGCTGCTTTAACTATTTCATTATTCCTGCTGAGGAATTGAGGATTAATTAGTATGGGGCTCACGGCTCCACGCAGCTACAGCCATTTGCACCAGATGAGGCTTTGGTCCTTTTACTTAATCCTGGGTTTGGTTATTGAGCCCTCACTAATAACTGCTTTACGCTGGGCTCATGTATAATCTGTAGCGTAACTCTGTTACTCCTTTTCCCTTGAGGGATGGAGGGGATCTTTGCAGCCCTCTAGTGACCTTCTTCATCCCCTCCCTCCAGGGGACGCAGGGCTTCTGATGCGAGGCGTTCACCCCATGCTGCCAGCAAAGCACCCCCTACCAGCCCTTCCCCAGGCAGAGGCACCACGAATACGCCCTCCAGTCCTTCTACATCGGCCAAACCCTCCCGCCGCCTTGCTGGGAGAGCCTTGGCCCCACGGTGACAGGCAGCCGAGGAGCGGCAGGAGGCCAGCAAGACGTCATCTCTGTGCTGGGAGCACATGCTGTTCCCTTCTGCAAATGACTTGGGAGGAAGGAATTTAACTCAGTATTCCTCCTTAAGAACTCCGGCCCTTGTTCTGGGCAGATTCTTCTGGGAGAGGGGTTTTGGCCAGCTGGGATGCCGGGGGAGGGTAGGGGGTGGCTGTGGGGCTCGGGATGCCGCTGGGGAAGAGTGTTCGGCCAGCTCAGATTCCCCTGTTTCCTCATTTCTGCTTTCCTGCACAGGTTTCTGTAGCCCTGGCTACCAGGGGATGCTCAAAGATGGAGAGGTGGGGAGGAGAGAGATTAAAAGAGACCATGGCTTGGGCAGCCCAGAGGCGCTGGTATGTGGTGACAGTGTCAGACTGCCTGGGGAGGCATGAGAAGCATTTGTAGCCTCACAGGCATGCCAAGGGCTCCCTGCGGAGATTCCCTGCCTCTCCTCACTGCCCTGGGGCTGCATTGCTTGCCCTGAGCTAGCTGCCGGCAGCTCTCCACCCAGGGCCTGCTGGGGCCCCCATGCCTGATGCACAGCATCTTTGCAAACAGGTGCAAGGTGAATCTTCCTCTTTGCCGCATGGCTGCTGGTGCCATCTCATGGCCTGAGCCGCCCTTCCATGTGGTCAGCCAGCACGTGAGTCACTCTTGCCCTTTTGGGCAAGAGCTGGTGGCCAGGCTGGAAATCGTGACCTCCCTGCAGGAACAGCTTGCTCTGTTACTTGCTCCAGAGCTGTGATGTTTTGCTTTTGCTTGCTGCTGTTTTGACTCCACAGTGGTCTGGGTACTGGGAACAACCAGCATAATAAGCACTTTCAGTGCCCCTTGCTCATCATGGACATTGAAGCCCTTTGCAAATTTCCCTGTAAGAAGTAGGTCGGCATAAACCCTCTCTTTGGAAAGAGGAGAAGCACAGAGGATCAATTAACTTGCTTGGTATCACACAGCCAGGCAATGGCAGTGCTGCTGGAAAGCATGCCCTGGTCCTGGCCGAAGCAGGGGCTCTCATGGCCCGGCCCTCCTCTTCCTAGTTGGGCACCAGCATGATTGAGATGCTCCTTTTTGCTCTCCCAAACCACACTCCATCCAGCAGCTCGCAAGTGCAGCCTGGTTGTCTGCTGGCTAAGTGATAAAGTTCCTGTCCTTAACAGCCCTGCAGCTCACGGTCGCTGGTGCCTGGACATTCGCAGCCGGTGCCTGTTTCAAAGCAGCAGAAGCTGGCAGTGATGTAACCCAGCACTAAAAATAGCCGGAGGACGAGTCCCTGACGCAGCAGGAGCAACTGCAGGGAAGAGATATATGCGATATATTTCACAAGAAATTACATTCCCAATCGATGCTGATTCAGTCTGTCCTCTTGGCATTGCCCAGAGCGCTGGTGCTCCAGGGGCAATGGGCCAGGAGTGCTGGCTGCTGCTGGCTCCCTGGGCCCTGGAGACCTGATGGAGCAAGTTCATCCCAGCTGGGAGAGAACACCACTCATCCCCATCCTTCCCAACTCTCATGTGAGTCTTCTGGTTTGCAGCCTTAGCCATGGAGAGCTGGTGGGGAAGACTATAGCTAGGTGGTGGGCAGGATGGAGAGCCTGCAGCAAGGGGCAGGAGGGTACAGATCCCAGGCATGAACATGCACATTCCAGCATTTCTTGGCAGAGGACAGGTCTGCTGTCAAGTGGAGCAATCTGCTCGGGAAGTTTGCCGTGAAATAACTAGGAAATCTGCAGTAGCTGAGCCCGTTCCTCCTTGGTGCCCATCACATGAGGCTGAGCTTCCCTGCATGGCCATGGCTCCGAGGGGGCTTGTGGCCCTAGAACTCGCAGCCACTGCCAGCCTGCCCCACAGCACCATGGGCTCTGCCATGAGCACTGTCAGCTCCTCAGTGGGGACAACTCTATTGAAAGGAAGGATTTTGCTCTTCCATGAATAAAGAGGATTTATTTTGAGGTGAGCTGGACCTCCTCATTTAGGAGAACATAGTAGAGTTTTCCCCTTCAAAGTGGGATGAAAAGGCTCGTTTGCAAAGCTAAAAGATACATGGGGGTGTGTTCTGACTCCCAGATCATCACCTCCTCCCTGATGGCTGGAATAAGGTGGCTGCTCAGAGGAAAGCTACCAGGACGAACAGGCAAGGGGAAGGAACAGAAGGAAAACCACATCCAGGCCCCTGCATGGGAGAGAAAACAGAAGAGTGACAGGGGGCTGCCTCCAGGGACAGAATGGAAAGGGAAGGGGAGGGAGGCTTTGGTTCCTGCGGTGGGGGCTTAGCACTGGAGCATCAGCCGCATGAGCCTGCAGTTACTCTGTTGCTGCAGGCTTGGTGGGCAGGGGATGGAGCTGTTGCAGAGTCTGTGCCATCCTGAGCTGGAGTCATGCTTGATTTCTGCAAGGAAGCAGGTATTGCAGACAGCACCTGGCCCATCTGTGGCAAGATGGATGGTGGTGAGTGTCACGAGCCCTTTCCTTCCTGCACAAAAGGTGCCCTGTGATGTGTGAAATACAGACAGTCCCCTCCCAATCGCTATTTTTGCCAGCATTTCTTTCTTTTGTTTGACTTACTGGTGCAAAATCTTGCAAGCATTAAATTGGCCAAACGGGGACGAGAAGTTTTCTGTAATTGGTTCTTTACCCGGGCGGACTCAGTGAGGGATGTCTGCAGCTGCCGAGCCAAAGCTTCTGACCTTCTCTTGCCTGCACACACCTCTGAAAGGGTCTGCTGCAACTGACCCTGATTCCAAAGAAATGGAGCGGGAACAGGATTTGGGGTGTATCTCCGCAAAAAAAAACAGGCTGTGCAAAGCAGCCACAGAAGCAAAAATGGAAATTGAAGACTAGGGGTGGCAGGTTTAAAGCAGTTAAAGGACAAGCCAACTTATTTTGATTGATATTTATATCTGAACTGGCTTTTCCCTGCCCTAAATAGTCTGCACTGCACTGAGCAGCACTGGTGGCATTTCAACAGTGCCAAGCGGGTAGGTGTGGTGGGGTGTGCGACCGCGGGACACCAGCCAAACCCCAGTATCACCCAGCTTGGGAAGTTCCCAAAATGTTCCCTGGAGGAGTTTCAGCTCTGAGTCGTGCTCCTCTTTGCATGCTGGGGAGTTGGGGCTGTTTTGCTGAAGGCAAAGCCATGAAATTGTTACCATATAGAGGGCAGAGAGCAGTGCCTTGGGGTGAGATCACGAGCTGCTTCATGGTGAGGTCTGGGTGCGCCAACAAAGACCAAGTGTCTCTGGGCAAAGCCTGGAGTGGAAAGCGCAATCCCAGACACAGGAGTCTAGTCCTAAACACCACCATGGTAAACATAATCATCCAACAAATAATAACACAAATAGAGTTAATTATTCCAGTCTGCTGGAATGGCCCTTGTGCCACTGCCTGGCCCTGTGGGATGGGGAAGGGAATGAGGGGCTTTATTCACCAAGGAGCGCCTGAGGGAGGCTTAGAAAAAGGAGGATCAGACAGCAAAGCTGGAGGAGGGCAGGCGCTGGGGGACAGAGCTGCTGTAGCCTACGAGTGCAAGAGGAAACTGAAACTGCCAGCTCTTTCCGGCTTCAGCAGCATCTGAGATGGTGGCCCACAGAGCATGGTGGCACTGACACAGAAGGCAGGAGCAAGGGCTGACCCAAGCCTGTGGATTTGGGTTTTCACTCTGGCTGCAGGGTCTGCAGCAGGGCTGTGAGCTGCCACAAACACACGCCCCACCAGCCTGACAGATTCCCAGTGCGTTCTCCCAGAAGAGCTGGAAGACCACATGTGGGTGATACCAGGGGCCAGAGCAGCCACGCTGCGTACCACCAGTGTTATCAGCATGCACTGGGAGGTGGGGTCCTGCCTGTGCATTTAAAGGCTCTGCCTTGCCCCACAGGAAAACTTAGAAGATTGTGTGGAAAAAACCCCTCTGGCCTCTCCTAACATTTGGACACTTGCTATCTATGTATTGTTCTTTTTGTGTGTTTTCTGGCAGCAGTTGACTAGGCAGGAGAGAGTCCTGCTGGAGAGTTACAGCCTCAGCAGACAGGACTGATGAAGGGAGGGGAGCAAGGGGACACAGCAGTAATCGGTGTCTGTCGTTCGGAACCCAAGCCAGAGCTCCCTTAGCAGCCCACAGACACTGTCTCCAGGGCTCAGTATGGCTGAGTGCAAAAGGCAGGCTTTCTGGGGCGGGGGGGCTCATCCAGGATCCCCAGAAGTGGGTCTGGCAAGAGCCCTTGCTCTCTGAAGAGGCTGAAGATCTCACCAGGACAGGCCAGGCTTGCATGCATCACTGGCTCAGAGGCAGCTCTTTGTTGCTACCCTCTTCTCTGATTTCTCTCTTGCATCTTCCCTGGGCAGTGGAGCAGGCTGCAGCAGGACTCAGGCACACGTAGTCAGCCCAGGGCTTCTGCAGAAACCCAACAAGCGCAGGTGGGCTGGGCCGTGGCATTCAGCCCTTTCCCAGCAGGTAAGCAGCCTGCCTGGCTGGGCACTGCCGCCATCCCCATTTTCAGTGCACTGTAGATCACATGTGCTCCCCGCTTGCCTGAAGCATAGCCAACAAATTAAACCTTAAACCATAAGTTATAGATGTTTTTGCTTGTGGTTCCTGGGTCTAGTCACATCAGTTAAAAGGAACTTGGGGTGGAAAGAAACCTTTTCATTAATCACAGCCTTTTGCAGGAAAGCACAGATCCTTCACCTGCAATCCCTTGTGCCCTGGCTCATCGAGCAGCAGCTGTCAGCTCTCCATCTCTGCAGCTCTTGAGAAATCCCAGAGCTGAACTTCCATTCCAGTTAAACAAAGTCCAGTTGTATTTTTCTTCTGTGACTCATCCATCAGTTTGTAATTGCTCAGGAGTAATAGAAAGTGCCTGGCAAGGGACAGGCCTGCCCGGTGGGTGGCTGAACTGCTGGGGCTCAGGCAGCTGGCTTTGCTGCTGCCCTGCGCAAAAAAAAAAACCCCGTCGTTATCCTTCTTCTTCCAGCTCTGTTCTCATAATTATTATTTTTGACCCTGAGAAGACTGAGGATAGAGCATGGAATCTACTTCCGTACAAGACATCTTTAAAGCATGACATTTCCCTGCTACTTCATTAAATTAAGTGCTGTCCTCCTTTAGTGGCCTGGCTTTTTGAGTCCTGAATCAGACACATTGTCTGATGAAATGTTTTGCAAATAAATAATAACAAGAACCATGTGCACTAATTTGAACTACCACAGGCATGGTAAAAATGGCATGGACCATACCATGAAGTCAGAGCATGGGATTAAGATTGTGGGTGAGGACTATGCAGTTAGAAAATTGTATTGGATTGGAACTGGGCTGATTTGGTGAGAAGGGGCTGAATTTTGAGGGGTTTACATTTTTTGATTCAGGGTATCAGTTTTCATATAAATGAAATTTTACAACCCTCACCACAGCAAGAATAACATTGAACTAGGAAACTTCATAACAGTTCTCTGCTCCCTGTAAAATGAACAATTTCTAGATCCTTAGCAGGGGAGACAAAAAAGTGAATATGCATTAACTTTATGTTCAAGAGTGTTTCCTCTGGATCATAGATTTGACACAGCCCAAGAGGGAGAAGTTTGCTCTGCTGCTTCCTGTATTGTACCAGTTCTGTAAATAATGGGAAGTGTTTGTTCCTTTAAACTGTCAGTCTGGTACTTTTCACCAGCTCTTTAAAAATGTGTGTGTATATATGTATATATATATACATGCACACACAGTGCACACAAGGGAGAGGAAAGTGTTTGTGGAAGCAGGATGTTCATCGCCTATTTATTTTGTGAATTATTTTGGCAATGGGAGAAACAGGCACCTTTCTGACTGCCTGCATGAGCAGATCCTCACTGGGTTAAACACTGCATCTCCTTTGTCTTGGCGAGGAGGAGGAGGGTTGAGGAGCGTTGTTATCACAGTGACTCCTAGAGCTAAGCGTCTTGCATTCAACAGCCTCATGCCATTGCTCAGGGTGAAATATTCTCAAGAAGTGGTGCAGGGTCACCTGGAGTACCAGACAGCCAAAGGATCAGCCTTGCTTGTGTGTCTGGGAGCACAGTTAGCTGGAGGCTCATCCTAGAGCCGATGGGATAGTGGGGCTGGAAGTTTAGGAAGTGACCGTAAGCCGTGTCTTGGCAAGGGCAGTGGGGGAATGAAAAGCTTGCCAAGGCCAGCTTGATGTTGATGTCTTATTACAGGCACAAACTGTATCAGGAAGCTGATCGCGGGGGTGGTAGGAGATAGCTGAGTGACGCGCATAGCCTGGAATTGCTCTCCTGCTAATTAAGAGGAATGGAAAGAAGAGCGGCGAGGAGCAAGGCTTGAGGAAACCTAATGCTACCATGAGTATGTGGGAATATTCCCAGCCTCTGAAGGGATTGTGCAGCCACCCACTGGGGAGGGGTCCCATGGGGCGGCACCTCAGCTCCCCTCTCCATGTGGCTGGGGGACATAAATCAGACGTGCTGGACCAGCTCTGGGCTTACAAACAAAGATTAAAACTAGTAGCATGTGTCGATAATCTCCAGCCATAACTGCCAGTCTCTTGAGTAAATTACAGACCTGCTGTCTCACAACCAGCTTCAGCCCAAAGTGGTATGCATTTAAAACAAAATCTTTAAATATCCAAGGAAAGTCTCCATTTTTAAATGGTGAGACACAAATACAAAAACAGATTTTGAAATTAAGATAATCATGATGGCGCCAGCCAGATTACTGAGGAAACTCTCAACAGGCAGCCCTGCTTGGCTTTGACTGTCAGCCTGACGGACAAGAGAGACATATTTTAAGCAGTGGGAACCAAGGGGTATAATTGTTTTTTACACAAGACTGTACATGTGCTTTTACTTTAGAACAAGGAGAAATCAGACATCTCTCACCCTCTGAATCTCTTTGGTGAACCAGCACTCACATCTCCAAACCGAGGAGCCGCTCCTGAGCCAGACAGGCCCTGGGCTCACACAGGGGCAGGCAGTCAGGGAGCAGAGGTGGGAGGTTTGAGCGAGATGCTCTGTGCATGCAGCCCTGCCTCGGCAGCCCGTGGCCAGAAATGCTTGGTCCCTTCTGGAAACAAAGGATGCCTTTTGCTGGGTGTGTTGTACAGCAGAATTGTGGTGGCTTGCGTGGCTTTTAGCTCTCTGAGCTTTATTTAAATGAAATGCAGAGTAATTTGTATCTAAGTGGAGTTGTTCTGTCTCATTAGTGTGATTAAATAGGTGGCAGAGCAGTTACTAAATTCATTGTCAGAGAGACTGTTGCTTAGTAATTTAAACTGCAATAATCTCATTATTCAGTCTTTTTTCCCTACAATGATAGCGGCTCTGTTGTTACAGGCACATTCTTACAGGCACATTCATGAGCTCGCAACCCCTGACAACTGCAATGGCATTTAAAACAGTAGGCCACAAGGCTCTGAAAAGTCATCCAGGGTAAAGCTGAGTAGGGGGAGCCTCTGGGACTTTTGGCTGTGCATGCCTGAATGAGATTTTTGGTGGTACAGAAACCGAAATGCAGAACTAACGGGTGAGCTCAGACATACGGCCCTGTGTGCCTCCCTCTGCTTCAACGGCTCGACAGATGCTCTTCCTCTGCCTCCTCAGCGGGGCGAGCAGAGAAAGGGCCCCTGCAGCCAGGCCCTAGTCACGTCCGAACCAACAGCGCACGTTGCACACGAACAGAGATAAGCCGTTTTCAAGCAGGCACTGAGGCAAAGTTAAGGCGAGCCCCGTGGGCGGCTGCTGCGGCCTGCAAGTCGAGGAGGCGCAACTCCCGAAGATTGTTAAGGGCGCAGGAAGAGGAAACCCAACCCACCCTGCGCAGGGCCGGCGCCGGGCTGAGGGTGCTTGGGTGGGGGCTCAGAGCTCGGGGACGAGGCACGGCGGGGCCGGCCCCGGTTTGCCTCGCCAAGGCGGAGGCCATGTCCGGTGTTTGCCTCGCAAAGGTGAGGCAGGTCCCGTGCGGAGGCTGGGAGCCACGGGAGGGGTTGCTTCTCCCCGCGGTCCTGCTTCCCAGGCCCGGACTCTACGGAGCAAGCCGGCCATCCGTGGGTAGCGGCGCACAGCCGGGCCGGGCCCCGGAGCGGGGACGGGGACGGGGACGAGGCGGCCCCGCGGGGCCGAGCGCTGCCGGGGCCCGGAGCCC
>VZTV01046614.1:25970-41402 GCA_013400875.1 Anhinga rufa
GAGGTCGGTGCCCGGGCGGGGGGAGGCGGCTGCCCGCGGGGGACGCTCGGCGGCAGCTTCGGGCGTGTGGCGGCGGGGCGGAGGGCACTGCCCTGGTTTCCCCCCGGGGCAGCGGGAGCAGGGCTCTGGCCTGGCACCGCCCCCGGGGGTGCGGGTTTGTTCCGGGATGCGGGGCGGGGGGGCGTCAGCGGCGCTCCCGGAGCATCCCCGCTCGCCCACCGCGTCGCGGGGCCGCGCAGGGCGGCGGTGAGGGGCACCGCTTTGGCCCGGCTCGGCGCGGGGGGCCGCAGGGAGGCGGGCTTAACGTGGCTGGGTGACCCCGGAGCTGGTTGTCGCCCCTTGCTGTTACTCAGCAGTTCTCATCTGTCTGAATCATAAGACGCTGGTTTTCTGTTGTGCCTGGGTGATGGATGTGCTGCAGGTTTGACGACTGTTTCATTCGCTCGGTGGTATTACAAAATGAAAAAAGAGTGCTTCGGGAGGTCTTGCATAATTGGACGTACTGCTCACGAATACCCTTTTTCTGTGTAAAACGGAAACACTGGGTGATGTCTTGCTATGAGCTGTTCCGAGTGCCACAGACTTGTAATACCTTGGGGCCCTCAGGCTCTTAAACAAAAACACTTACGGTTGAGGCTCTGGAAATCGGTATACTGATTAAGAAAATAAATGTTATCGCTGTTGATAGAATAACAGCCTGTTGGTAGTTACACCCTGATATGTCCTTGGCCTTAATTCCACTGTGAAAATTAGGTGTGTTTTAATACTGATACCTTTCCTGATATATGCCGGAATTTAATTGCACTCTACTTCTAGCCTGTCTTTTATTTTTTTGATGCAGTGCCTCATGTGCCCCACATACTCGGGTGTTTTAGAAATACATCCAGTGCCCATATGCTTTTTTGGACTCATGAACATCTAAGGGGGCAGTTCTATCTCAAATGTTGTAATTAGAATTTTGCTTTATTATTTAGTTCTGGAACATTAAAGCTAATGTGAGTTTGTTAAACTTTTTAGTCAGGTGGTGTGTTATTGATTGTTGTTCAGCTTGTAACAATGAAGTGAGAGTAGAGCAGTTCAAATTTGACACTTGACAATAACAGGGTCAGGGTTATTTTGGCTTTTGAATGTATAAGAATTGGCATCTTTGCTCATAATTGCTTGTATAAGAAAAACTTTGTAAAATTTAAAATTGCCTTTAAGTTGAAATTAATTTGCATGTTTTCAGGACTTAATATTAAGGAATAGAAACTGGATTTATATACATATGCATCCACATACAAATATGTATTTTAAAAATGGACTGATTGATTTGTTTACATTTGGCCTGTTTAGCATCTTCTAGCTTGTTATACTTCAATCAAGAAAAAAATATATATTACTAAATGAGGAAGAACCCAATGATTTAACTGCCAGAATTCAGGAATATTTCTTCAAAAAAGAATAACCTGAAGTGCTCAGAAGTGTATCCTGGTTAAGGGTTGCAGGAGGGATTTCAGAGAGGGATTACAGCCATTCATATGCACTTGTTTGTAAAAAATTCAGACCTTAAACTTGGCCAGGTAGCTTTTAATAAATTTATGTTAATTCCTTTAACTGAAAAGCCATTTTCCTACTGTTTCTGTCTTTGCTGTTTATACCTTTCTGAAGTAATAATCAGTTATCTTGTCTGTGGTGCTTTGGTTGTACAAGTAATGTAAGCTTTATGTTGATGTTTCTTCTTGAGAAAAGGTAGATCAGAGCCATCATAACCATTTGGTATGGTAACTTGGGAAGGAGCTGGAAAACTGGATAGTGATCAGTCATATAAATGCTGGGCTTTGTGCTCTCAAAAATTCTTTCCCTACCAGTTGCTTGCAAGGATGACTTCAGATTTGTCAGCAATGCAGTCTTGAAAAAAACAGGATAAGATGTTAAAGAAAAACTCTTAGCTGCCTGTCAGTGGACGGGCTTCCAGCCAGGTCACTGCTATGGCGGTACTTTAATTGTTCTCTGATGAGGTGGGGAGTGTGAAAGGATATTTTGGGGATGCTTTTTTCTTCTACAGGGTAGGGGAAGGGTGTAAACCTTGTCATAACTAAGGGTGCCTCAGTCTGTCAGCTGTGGTGCGAGGGACACAAATGTCTGCCTTTTTGGTTTAGGAATAGGTGGAGGCAGGGGAGTACATACTGTCAGGTTGATGGTGAAAAACCTGCTTCACTAGCAACAAATTCCACAAGGATATTGCATCTAAAAGGATAAATTAAATAGTAATATTAAAAATGTTTGAGTCTTCACTCTCTGCATACTTTTAGTGAATTGAATTGGATAAGGTCTGGGGGAATTCTGGAGTAACTGGTATTAAATGTCAGTTACTTTTGGTGATTCTCATATGAGATGGTGTTTGGAAACTAGGAGACTGCTGAGGTGTTTCTCTGGGAGGTCAGGAGTGCTGCTCCTGCAGCCAAGTCAGTGCCTGCCTGAGCTTGGGACCAGTTCCAGATCCAGAATAGGCAAAACAAGTGTCTCCTCGGTAACGCTTCTGATGCTGCCCTGCCTGGGGAGCTGTGCTTCAAGTGGGGAAAAGCTGGGGCAAAGGCAGGGTTTTGAAGTGAAGCATGATTTGATGTGGTTTATAACGCTAAGCCGAGATGTAGCTTCTTCCTTTTTGATGTAGTCCATTGGTTTCCTTAATATTTCTGCACCAATGCTTGAACACAGAACTTACTTAATGGGTAGGAATATATTCCAAAAGTTCAGATAGTGCATCAAAAGATTGGAAGGGCAGAAATCAAGTTGCAACTTTAAGATTTTGACATGAATGCATTCTGCTGTGCTGGCTGTACCCAGAAGTGTGGGGGTAAGAGCTAAGCTGTGGAGTTTGAAGCTTTATTAGGCTGATATTTTATATTCATAACAATCCTTGTATGTCTAGCATGGGCTAGAACCATTATCTGAAAGTGATCAGGTTTTTACAGTGGTGTGTGGAAAAACTTGCTGCCTCTCATTCAGTTCATCCACTTATCAGTTGTTGAATTTGATGATGCTTAGCTCGTCCGTGTTGGCAAGAAGCTGCGATTGGTCTCCAGGCAACGCAGGTCCGGCTGAGCATCTCTGTGCCTTGCTTGAAGAGATGAAAATTTTCCATTGCGGGGAGAGGATTTTTCCTCTCTCGCCAGTTCTTTTATCTGGCTTACTGTCTTGCACAGGGTTACTGTATCTTTGAAACAATATAGGGATAGCTTTCAAATATTAAGAGGCTGCATTTGTATATGTATGTGTTTATATATATTTGTATAACTGCAGGTGTGCATTTCTATAGCTTTTGTTAGAAATGCTTCATTAGAATGTTATTTTTGGGCCTTGCATAATAACTACTTTGTTTCAAAATAATTCTTTCTTCCCCCTTTTTGCAAAAAGGTGTATGACATAATATCGTGTGCTGTAAGTAGCTAGAAATTTCTCTTCCTGCAAAGTCTGAAATACTGTGGACATAGCAGAAGCAAAATTGTTTGTTCAAGTGAACGTCTAACATTGGTCGGTTGATTTAATCAGGTGCTCAGGAGCTTGAAATCATCACTGAAAGAAAGCTTTTACAACTTCTTGACTTGCGTGGTACTGTCTTTGAAATCCTGACTGTGTCTCAGAATGATAGGCTGTGTTAGAATAGGGTAATGATAATCTTTGTAATAGGTACAGAAAGTACTCTTTCACTCTACTGGTTATCAGATATTTAACATGCCGTCTTTGATGACCCTGTGTCTGGGTTGCTGGTGCATATGGAAGAGTGTCTACTGGAGATAGTTGGAACCCATTAGTGCCTAGTTTTGTAATGTTTTACTGGAAAAAATAAAGGCTTGCTCATAAAATGGTATTGGCCACTGAGAGTCTTGTTTTAGGAAGACAAACTCTGTGCATGTGCCATGATGAATGGTTGGGCAAGAGGTAGTGCACAGGCGGTGGCTGGTTTGGAGCTGTGTACGTGCTCATCAGCCAGTTAATAACCCAAACAGAACAGGTAAGTAGTGAGTTCACGCAGTAGCCTTTCAGCTGTACTGCCTCTCTTCATCCCTGACTTCTGTCCTGCTGTGTTGACATCCAAAAAGTTGGAAGGAACTAAAAAAGAAAAGGATGACTTGCTGAAGCTGGTTAATGATGCCTCAGGTGAGGCATCACAGTGAACAAGCTCAAGGACAGAAGATAAAATCACTTAGGCTATTTTTCCTCAGAAAATCACACTTAGAAAAAGCAAGAGTTTGGGGGGGTTTATGCCAGAATCTGTATTAGAATAAGCACAGGAAAACTGTTGATTTTTATCTTCTTGAAGCACAGAGGGCTTTGAGCATACCCAAATAGCTGTGCAGTTCTGTGATGCAGAAATTTTCTACAGTGCCCTGAAACCTTATCAGGAATTGTGGGTGCTGCCTAATTTTATGCTTATTGAAGATGACCCTCTTCCTTTAACACTTGCTCTTTTCCTTTTTCATATCTTTTCCCAGAAGAATATTTTGGATATATGGGGAGAATGTGATGGCAATTGATTTTCTTTTTTTAGTGACATCAATTAGATTAATGAAGTTCCTTGTTAAAAGGTGAGCAGTGAAACTACTGACATGATAGGCATCATCTTGATGTCTCTGAGGTGTTAGCTCTTTTAGAAGATTGATTCAATTTAACTGAAGATACGAGGTTAAATTGATGGGTGGATGTGCTCATACTGAAATAACTAACATTGTGACTGGGAATCTGTTCAAGCTAACTTAGGAAAATTTTGGATCTGACTTAATATAACCAGTCAGTTTTCTGAAGAGACATCTGTGAATATTAAAGTTGAGGGTATCGTTCTAGATGGAGAGGGAACAAAATGTTTTTGGAGAATCATTTCGGAATTCATGGAAATGAGTAGCCTTGAGGATGAGGGGTGAATGAAGTAAATGCTGGTGGAGCTGCAGTGAGTTACATGGTGAGAGAAGGACCGTCTTCCAGTTCTGTTGAAACAAAACCTTTCACGTATTTAAACATAAATGCTGAATGGTGATTTTCTGTTTTAAAGTGCAAATAATGATTTAACATCACTATGCACAGTTTGCTTCTGAAAAATAAGTCTTTCTAAGGTTAACTTCTCCTTGAAAATTTTTTTCCTGACAATATGCTGTTTTTTAGAAGTACAGAATTGGAACATGAGTACAGTGTGGATGGCAGTGCTATACTGCAGGTTTTTGAAGAGAAAATGGGTTTTTTGCAATCCTGTCTGAGTCTTCCCTTTTTGTTTAGTGATGGTTTCTCTTTGAAGACAGTTGTGCAGACCACACTTGCTTGTGCTGTAGAGTCACTGGCTGCTATAAAAATTGCCTGTAAAGCAGCAGATGTGTTTAAGGGAATAAGACTTACTATAGTTGTGTCCCATTACTTGGGCTAATAAAACTGACTCTTCTGCATCATTAAACATATTTCAGCCTGGGAGGCGGGATGAGAGCAATACAACCAAGCTCCTGTGAAAGCTTCCTTTTATAGATTACTGAAATTGATAGGATTTTTTTTCCAAGTGATGTTGTACTGTTGTTTGAATATGTAAACTCTATGAGATTAAAATGGATTAATTCTTTTACAGTGATTATTATGGTAAGCCTGTAATTGGCTGCAGATGGTGTACTATGAGATCACTGAAAGATGAAACATGAAATACGTAAATTTTTTTGTAAAGCATTTTTGAAGTACTATGCAGGTGTGCTTGTACAAAAGGTCCTTGTCCCTTTTACTAGGGAGAAACTGTGCTTGAAATGAGTTACATTTACCAAGGGGAATCATTCAATGACTTTCCCCTTGGTTTTGTTGTGCCACATCAGAGTCTGTCTTGTAAGATTCCTCTCCTGTCCTTCCTCTCTCATGGCCAATCTGCTGCAGTTTAGCAAGAAGCACAGTGAAATTGTTCTTCTGTGTTTTGGGGGTTTGAACTTCTATAATTGCTCAGTCATCCTGGAAGGAGCTATACATTCAAGGTCTTAGGACCCAGTTATTTTCATAACTCTTTTTAGGGGAAGAGCATGTAGAAGTCACCGAATGATATAAACTCTTCCCTTTAAGATGCAAGTCTGGGTTGTGTTACCTGATTTGAGATGTGTTTTCAGTAGTTTGAAATGTTTTGAAACATAAATACTATTTTAAAAGATGTGTTAAATGCATCTCATGAACTTGAGCTGTTCTGGAGCAAAAACTCCATCTATCATGATCATCTGAAATCTTGGACCTACTCTTGAAGAATTATAGGTAAAAATGTGGATGGGCATTTCAAGTCTTGACTGTCTCCTTCTGGGCTACTTCTTGACTAGTTTATACAAAAAGGGACTAAGCTGCTTTTGAAATATGTTGATGGTATAGATGAACATGCACATAAATGAGATGCATGAAATATGTAACTGTGTTTTGGGCACCATTCTTTCTGTAATTATTTATAGATGATCTTTGTTTAGTGCTGCTCTGGAAGTTTTTGCTCAAGGAGTTAGACTGGATTGTAAGATTTGGGCATCTAAGCTTAAATTAAACAATTTTGTCCTGCGGGCTGCTAGTGCTTATGGTTTAAAAAGTATTAGGGATTGGGATTTCTGAGCAAATAAAGACAGAGAAAATCTTTGTGTAGTTAAGTGCATGTGACCTTTGAACAGGACTTGACAGTTGTCCTGTTGAGCAACTTCTCGTATATGGCAAATTGGTCACAACTCAAGGGCCAGTCACAAAGAGACCATGTTCTTTTACTGAGTGGCTAGAAATACAGTTCTGAGACTGCTAAATTCACGGTAATGAGAAGGGCATAGACTTGGATTTATTTTAATCTTAATGCTGGAATGTCTGGAGTTGTTGGTATCTTGAATAACACTTTCATATGTGTAATCCACACAATTTAGCTCTTGCTGTCATATTTTCAGAAGATTAGAGGCTGAATGCTATTTTGGTTTCTCCACAACAAAGGGCAGTATTGTCTTTTTATAGCAACTGGTGTTTTTAGCTGCTGGTGCCAGAATACTGTTTTAAGGTGGATTCGTTTCTTAATAGGAAGTTTAAGTAGCTTAGTTTTTGGTGGTTCAGGCTTCTTCGTTTCCATGGTGTTGTTACTTGAAAAAAGGCTTGTTCTTAAATTACACAATCCCTGGAAAAACTGCATGGGTCAGAATTGCATGCTCTTTTCTGGCTGAATATGCTTAGTAACCTGTAACTTGGCTTTATTTTAGTTCTATGGAGATGAAATAGCTTTACTTGAGAGGTGAAACTCTGGCATTTCTCCAGAGCTTTGTGTATGTAGTTGTTAAATTTACAGATTACAGGTGGTGTAGGGAAAGCTGAAAACTGTTGCTTTTGGGGATGTTGAAATATTAGTTGTACTGAGCACATAACCTCCCCATTGAAGTTAAGAAATTGCAGCTGAGGGGTTTCTGTGAATGCTTCTGTTAAGAAAAGCTAGAAGCTCTAGGAGACCACCTTGGTTACTGCCTTGTTTTCCAAGACAAAAGGACTGGGGAACTGGGTTTCTCCTAGTAATGTAGAGCTTGTTTAAGGAACATAGGGATAACGATTGTGCATGAAGAACAATAATAAAACATTATGCAACTTCAGACTTTTTTTGTTTATAGTTTGGTCCCTTAATATGTTATACTTAAATGTATCAATGTTCCATAAGTCTTAGTTTCATCTGTTAAAGTTGATTTGAAAAATCTGTCTGTTTGCTACAAGAGGTCGCTCTGCAGCTGTGGTGTTAAATTTACAGGTGTAAATGCATGTCTTAACCTGTATGGCAGTATTTATTTCTCATAGTAGCTATGCTGTGTTTGGGTTATATTCAAAGGAAGACAAAACTAGAACTCCATGTTTAGAGAGCAAAAGGAGATAGTATAAAAATGTTGCTACTTTAAAAAAATTGTGCTGAAAAAGTACACATTTCTACACATTTGTCAGCATCCGAGTGCATCATTTTTCATTTCTATATTATAGACAATTCCTACTGGATAGGCCTGATTCCCTCTTTACAGAAAGTGATCTCTACAAAGGGCGCTGGCTTACACTCTTGGAGTTCATAGCAGAACAAGGTCTTGAATTTAGGAGTCCTTTGCCATTGTAGCCAATGTTGGATTGTTCTCCCTCTGCTTTCAGTGGAGGGGACAAAAGATCTAGAGGAGTAGTACTTTCAGGTGTGACATACATGACCTGAGGTCCTCAGGAGAATCTAGGGCATTTCAAGGTGTTTTTCTGTACTGTAGTTTTAAACTGCCTAGAGGTTTTTTGAATTATTTAGTGGTTTTGAAGATATGTTAAACTGTTAATGTTTACAAAAATGGTGAAACTTTTTAAAAAACAACAAACAAACAAGCCTAAATACTATTTAAGCTGTGTTTGGCTTGTCGTGTGCCAGTGATAGATGACCTCTGGCACAGAGCACAGAATTTTCTTAAAATCTAATGACAGTGAGTGTTACTCAATTTTATTGTTAAATTCTTCCAATAATACATCAGGAAAAATGTATACAGTGTGATACACAGGGAGTTCCTCTAATTGGTATGGAGAAGGGCAAGGGCTGCTGCTTTAATTTATTGAACTGATGAACAGATACTTTCCACCTGGTAATAAGCATGCATCCTTTCTTGGTGGGAATCCTTTGTTCACAGTCTAATGTTAAAAATAAGATCAGCTTTCTACCCTGATGGGCCAAGACTGCTATCCAGTTAGCTATGTCATGTTCCCAAAGAGTTTTGCAAACATGTTTTGTAGAAACTTTGTGCATGAGTACATGTATAATTCTGGGTTCCTAGATTCAGTCTGTTTTGTGTGATTAAGTAGATTCAAGGATTTTATTTTATCTGGAGTTCTTTCATTTTTTCCAAACTATAGTAACATGTTGCTGCAGTTACCAGCCATTTAATAAAGACACATTAAAAAAACCCACTACTTTATTAGCAGGTTTAGCAAGCACCCTCTGTTCAGCAAGAATTTGCTCTTTTTCACTTTTATTTATGATAGACTCATTGCTACAGTGCTGACTCCCATCACCCTCATGATTTGCCAGTGAAGGCTATAGCAAAAATATTTCTGCTTGGAAAGTGAATGCGCATGTAGTCTCTATGTAGGTGTGGAGGAGTTGCTATTTTACTCTTGAATTTGTAAGTGTTCCTGCTGAGTATTTTTAAAAAAAAATCATGCTTACTCATTGCCGAGTACAAGTTGTGTGGAGATAACTTAATGATGGTTACATTGATTGATTTGCTGCAGAAGAGCTTAAATAACCCTGACTTGTGTAGAAACTTAAAGCTCAGCATCTTTTTTTTTTGCCATCACAACCACGTGGTTTAAAGTTATACTTAATGAAAAAGGGGTTTTGTCCCACTCTAGTCTTTCTTTTACAGTAAGCTCAATGGAGTAGTTTTCCAAAATACCTTATCGGTCTGGGTATTTCCAAACACTAGCCAAACTTGTCAGTGAATGCTGCAAAGACCTACAGCATTGTGTCATATTTTCTTTCATTTAGGGAAAACAGAAAATGAGATGGCTAAAAAGCAATATGGCCAACTGTGTGGTGTCTCCCCCACAATGTTGAAAGCTATTAAGTCAGCTGTACTAAATCTGCATTACTTGTAGTTTAGGAGACAGTTCTTTTGTGAATCCACTCTTGTACTGAAAATAACCTTTTTCCTTAACACTAGTTACAAGAATAAGTGTTTGCTTCCTGTAATCATAGAATCATTAAGGTTGGAAAAGACCTCTAAGATCATCAAGTCCAACCATCCACCCAACACCACCATGCTTCCTAAACCATGTCCCAAAGTGACACATCTACATGTTTTTTGAACACCTCCAAGGATGGTGACTCCAGCACCTCTCTGGGCAGCCTGTTCCAGTGCCTGACCACTCTTTCAGTAAATTTTTCCAATCTAAACCTCCCCTGATGCAGCTTGAGGCCATTTCCTCTTGTCCTATCACTTGTTACTTGGGAGAAGAGACCAACCCCCACCTCATTACCTCCTTTCAGGTAGTTGTAGAGAACGATAAGGTCTCCCCTTAGCCTTCTCTTCTCCAGACTAAACAACCCCAGTTCCTTCAGTCACTCCTCATAAGACCTGCTCTCCAGACCCATCACCAGCTTCGTTGCCCTTCTCTGGACACGCTCCAGCACCTCAATGTCCTTCTTGTACTGAGGGGCCCAAAACTGAACACAGCATTCGAGGTGCAGCCTCACCAGTGCTGAGTACAGGGGCACAATCACTGCCCTGCTCCTGCTGACCACACTATTCCTGATAATCGTGCAGATTTTAAAGCTGCTCTTAAGTCTTTTTCCAAAACCATAGGATTCATGAGAGCACATTATTGTGCTGGCTCTGCATTTCTATGCTAATGAGATAAAAAGCTAGCACTATAGCTTTTATTGCTTAAACTTAGTTATATTGTTACTATTGAAGATACAAAATGCTTCAAAAGTATCCTAGTGTGGGACTTGCATTCTATTTAGAGGTGTAATGCATCCGTAAAGTTAGGAATCTATTAATACTGTTGTGATAAATGAACACAGATCTTTTTTCCATTAAGAATTAAAAATGTCTACTGTACAGGGCTTGCTTCCTTATCTGTATGCAGTTCATCTTTAAAATGTAATTTTGTATTTCTGATACTGTTTTAAGGCAGCTGGCTGGACACTAGAGAATTTGAGTATCTCCATTCTAGTCTTAAGAACTTTTGGAGCAGAATATACCAGAGTAACTTCAAATCATGAGCCAAGCAACAATTAAAGTGAATGTTAGAAGCATTCCCTTACCAACGTTAGGCTCGGCAAATTTGCTAATAAGATAATGTTATGTGCAGAGGATACATGGTTTTTATCAAAATTAATCACAAGTTGTGCAAGAAGTTTGAGCCTGAGCAAGTTTAACATATCTAATGTTTTTGATATTCTGATGTTGCATGCTCTGCTTTGTATTTTGTGTTCTTTGATTCGAGTAAAGTACCTTGCTATTTGTAAAGTAACAGAATACTTGGAGTGTGTAATTTGGTCATAGTAGGACTTGTAAAATTCCTTTAGGTTCTTAGTGTGTTTATTCTGCTTTAGTTGTGAAGGGTTGTTCTCTGTGAGCATCTTAATGACTTACCAACTCAGAACTGAGGTACCTTTTCAGTTTTGTGCACGCAACAGGTGGTGGGCTCTCACAAACATACCATACACTTTCCACATTGATATTTGCGTGTTCCTGTGTCCTTTCTCAGCTAGTATTCATGTCTTCCTGAGGGTTTTTTGGGTTGAAGCAGCTTTCTGTTTGGCTTCTCTAATGGGTCACTGATACCTTTTTTTCTCCTGTTGTCTGGCTGTGCCATTCTTCTGTTTCCTTGGAACATCAGGAAGGGGCTTAGCTTTGGTTCAGCATCCTGCAGCAGCTCTACTCTGCAGGTAGCTACCCTTTCAGCTTCCCCTTTGCACTACCCAGAGAAGTGAGAAAAGGACAGACAGCAAGCTTTGCTGCTTTGCTATTTCTGTCACTGTAAAGCTGATTTATGGCTATTTGGAGCTGCAGATATTGACCATCCAAAGTAAGAAGTCTGCACTTGAGAGAACCCCCTTTTAACAGATAGCTTAGGCAGGCAGCTCTGCTTCAATAAGTCTGCTACTATAAAATTTTGGGAAGAGATGCTGTTTGAGATTGTTATGAAGGAAGGAGCTGCTGCTTAATTGAGAGCTGTGCTCTCCAGAGGATGTGTTTGTTAATGCAATTACATATGGGACTAACTTGAGATTCTGTAATGACATGAAATACCTTCCAAAGAATGCTGTTACCTGAGATTAATATTAAAAAGTCTGAAAACATGAGTTCATTGCGGTATTCTTTCGATGGTCATTGTCACATGTGAATAAGATGTCTGTGCATGTCACTTCTGTTTTACAGATATGGGTTTTAAATGTCTTTTGCTGCTTGCTGTCAGAATGACATGACTCAAGCTATTGTTGTGTCTAGACAATTTGCTCACTTCAAGTTGTGTCAGATTTTTCTCTTAAAATCCTTGACATGTGGAGGGCTAGTACATCTGGTTTTTTGTTTTGTTGTGTTTTTTTTTTCTGATGTGTCCTTTGAACAAAAGATCTTAACCAAAGGCACTTAAAAACATGTAGGAGGTAAAGGGCAGGGTACGCTGAGCCTGTGTTTGGTATCTGGGAAAACTGCCTAAAACCAGCTGTTCTGTGCCCAAAGAGCACTGAGAACAAGCTGGGTGTAGAATCAGAGGAAAGGCAGTGAAGAACTGTATTGTGTTTATGCTGATCAACATCGGTGCACTTGAAGCTGTTAGTCTTAGGTTAAAGTTTTTATTTCTAAGGAAGTGGAACCAATTTGACATACTTGTGAAGTTGTTTATGGAAGTAAGGTGCAAAGCATTTCTGATGGACATTACAATTGTGCTCCAGGTCCTGTTGTTAATTGAAGTGGCAAGGTTCCCCAATATTAAATAGTGCCAAAATGACAAACAAATCCTGATTGTAGTGGTAATGTTAAAGCATGCAGCAGGAAAAAAAAAAACCTTAAGATCTTGCTCAAAATTTTTTTGCGAGAAGAACTTCATTAGCGGAAAAAAAAACCACCCAAGTTTAGTTAAACAGTGCTTCTCTTGAAAGGCTAAAATATAGTAGTTGTTCAAAGTGCAAACTAAACATCTGGATACATAAAAAAATCTAGATTATTGACAAGATTGTGTGGGCTTGCAGCTGCTTTCCTGGGCACTGTTGCTCTGTTCAAGTCATGTGTGCATTATAGGTTTATAAGAAGGCAGTAAATTCCTTTGCACAAATAAGGAGCTTGGTTAAAGTCTTTACAGCAAGGGACCCCTTGCTGACACTGCTTGGCAGCCCTCTTGCACATAGTTTTATACTGCATAGCTGTATTAATACAGCTCTTCCGGCAGGGGCACATACTATAGAAATCTCACAGTAGAAGCAGAACATGTGGGAGTTGCACTGTGGTTCTGGAAGATAAAAACAGAAGGAGAGCTTACTAATACGGGCACAGTAAACTCATCTTTATTTGTGTGAGTTTCCCCCTTTATCTCTGGTAGATTCACATTTGCCTTGTGGTGATGCAGACTGGGTACAGTGTTTGACTATGTATAGATGTTTCTAACATTTCTCTCTCTCAAAAAAAGCCAACCCTGCCTAAATATTTCATACCTGATATTTTTGTAATATCAGAGCTATAAAAAGCTTGCTTTGTTATCCCTTGAATGGGACGTTACACTGTGTGATGTGCTGCCAGATCTTACTTTTTCAGGAAATGGTAAAGTAGCATGAGTGTGCTCCTGTCCAATTCTGTGCTTGGCAACTCGATTGCTGAGTGAATGCGGTGCACCATGTGCATCTATTGTCCAGACCACTTGGGTATATATGAAAGCAAACAAGTTGAGCTGCTACTAACGAGCCCCCTGAAGATGTGTTGGCTAAACAAGATGTTGTGCATTGTCTGTGGTGGAGGTGCTTTTTGCTAGGGAGTAGTTTCTATAGCATAAACATTGACAAGGCTCAACTCCTGATGCAACTCCGATGCAGTAGGACTAGGACTAACTCGGGTGTTTGAGGCTAAGGGATGTTGCAATGTACTTTCTCAGTTTGAATTGCGGCAGCTGCCAATCAATGTCTCTGCATCAGGGGCAATTAGGAAGGCAGCCACAGACTGGTAATGCTGTCTTGGAAGGAGTGGCTCTTGTAATGCTGATGTACTGTGATGCTATTAGAAGTGGCCAGGCCTGTGTGGAGCTCTGTCACCACAGGATCTTGTATGTGTGTAATTGTGCCTCCCAGTGAAAGCCGGCACTCTTCTGGCTTTCCCTGGGAAATTCCAGAAGACTGGAAACATTGTTGGCTCTAGGAAATCCTGATGAAAACTCTTGAGACTTGTAAAATCATTGGTGCATTATACAAATGCAAACTGATGCTTAAATTCCTCTAATACAAAATGGAAGCAACTCTCAAGTCAGAGCTGTATTCAGGAACTGATATGGCTTGTTGAGCGTGCATTTGGTAAGAGCTTGAAGCTTGTTACACGTCTGCTGGTAAGCCAACTTGCAGTGGCCTCTAAGGTGAGGAGCAGTGTGGCCCTGCGTGGGGTGGGTGCTACTGTGGGGAGGCATCGAGCACCGGCAGTGCCACCTTCTGACTGCGGCAGCTGCGGAGGTGGGTCCGACTGCCTGGTGGCTGAGGTCAGGCCGGGGTACGCCGCTCTCCACGCTGTCTGGGCACCGCGGCATGGCTTAGCTTGCTTGTAGTTAAATAGGTTTTTGGAAATTGCTTGTGCTTGGGGTGGAACTGAGAGGCTTTTACCTGCGTGTCTCTAAGTTGTCAAGTTGTTGAGGTAGATGAGAAACTTCTCTGGGGGTGCAGTAGCTGCATTATAAAAAAAAATTAGGAAATTAAATGTAGTACAAATAGAGATGGAAAGATTACTGATTTTGCTCCAACCTGAAAACATAACCAGAGTGTCAGAAGAGTATTGTTTCTGGGAAACACTAATTCCAGATTAAATTTTACGTACTCTTGCAGAGGTGGCCTGAGTTTTGTTTTCTGTATTAAATACTTGCTTAAAAAAAAGTTGGTAACTTTTTGTCAAATAAGGCTCTTGCAAGAAAGGGGTGGGCGGAAGGAAAGCTGACTGGTGTGTAGTGAGTAAAACTATTGACCTGTTATCCTTAGGCACAGGTAAACATTCCAGGAGCTGGAGTTCGATTTATCGATCTGTTGTTTAGTGGTTTAGTTGTTTAATTCAATTAATGCCCTTAAGTACAGGGTGAGCTAGGTGTCTGTAGTTCTGTAGCACCCCTGCTTTAAGCCCGCAGGTCTCTGCTTTTCCAGTTAATGTAAAGCTGTTAAACGTCTAAGGAGGACAAATGAAAATAGACCTGTGACCTAGAACACTTTGTAGTCTCTTTGAATTAAGTGCATTATTGTTCGTGTAATGATATTCAGGCAAAATAAGTACGAGGTTGTTTTTAGCTGCAAAAAGTTAATGATTGAAGCTCGGGTCTAAAATTAGAGCAACTCGACTTAAAAATTTACTGGAAGGTAGAGACCAGCACAGCCACGTCTCGGTTTTTAGCTTTGCTCCTTTAATTGCCTATTGAAGTGCGAGCTGTGTGAAACTGGGGCTGGCCGGGAGGGAGCGGCTGCGGTCACCGGGGTACGGGCAGCTCCCCCGGGTGCAGGGGGCACGAAACTCGGCTGTGTTAACGCAAAAACGTCGTCTGGGAAAGTGGCTTATTCGCAGCACGTTCTTCACCTGAAAAGTTAGCGTCTGCCTACTATCTTAAATATCTGACATGTTGTGAGTAGACGGGTGAAACAAGCGTCCGGCCCGGGCCGGGCCCGCCGCCGCCGCCCTCCTTCCCGCGGAGGGGAAGGGAAGCCGGCGGGGTCGCGCCGCCGCTCGCCCCGACCCGCGCCCCGGGGCG
>VZTV01046614.1:41431-57931 GCA_013400875.1 Anhinga rufa
CCCTCGGCTCGGCGCGGCTCCGGCGGCTCCCAGCCTCCCTCACCCTGCACTGACGGCCCGGCGCTCTCTTGTCTTTGTTTCAACAGACTTTTGAATCGGAATAAACACCTTCAGGTCTCGGAGGCTTCTGGCTCTGAACTGCCTTCACTGCTGTCGCCTCCTTCTGTCTAATGCGCTACAAGGATGAGCCCAGCATTTGGAGCTATGGAAGTGGAGCACTATTCCAAGGGAGTCCTGCTCGAGCCTTTTGTCCACCAGGTTGGAGGACACTCCTGTGTCCTCCGGTTTAATGACAAGACCATCTGTAAACCCCTTATTCAGAGGGAGCACCAGTTCTATGAGACTCTCCCAACTGAAATGCGTAAATTCACTCCGCAATATGAGGGTAAGTTACCAAACCGTAGGATGGGCTTGGGCTTTTTTCCTTCTGTAAATACAAGTGTGCTGTGCTCTCTGTTATCTCTGAAATCTCTTCTGTGTGGAAGAGATTTTAGGGTTTTCTTTTCATGTATCTCGATGTTGTCTGAGGCAGGCTGTGGAGATGCAGGGTGGAAATGCTTGCCAAGTTGGTGTTTGGGCTGACTAACAGCATTAGAGTAGAGCAGCTCTGCTGGTGATAGCCCATATATCTCCCTTAGGCACAGGTAAGTAGCTAACAGCTTGTGAATGTTTTCAGTAATTCTCTGCTGCTTTTTTTGTGGATTTCTTTTTTTTTTTTGCCACTTGTTTGATGTTTGTTTACAGGGATTTGGTAAGATTGGTTGACAGTGTTTTGTGTAAGCTTAGTTGTGGTCTCTGTTTTTGGATTTCTCCTTTGACTTTCATTTTGATCACAATAAATACATGTCAGCAAGGTGTCTTGTTGAATATTTGCAGTGTTGTTTCTGCCATTAAGGAAATGAAAATTCATGGCATTTAGGTAGGCAAGGATTAAGTAGCTGTGATGAGGCTGAGTCAGATGTTACGTAGGAGTGGAAATTCCAGTTCTCCTAAGCATTGTGCTAGTTAACAGAAACACTTTTATTTCTCTTCACTATTCCGTCAACTGCTGCTTGGTGATTAAATATTATGTCTGAAGCACTTTTTTAAAATGGAGTTGCTTTTTTAAAGCACATTGATTTTTAACAACTATAAGGGTGATGAAGTTTTGCATACTGTTTGTGAAACTGGCGGAAGACTTCAGAGGAGGTGTTGCAAAGTTATGCTCCCTGCATGCTTATAGAGACTTTTTGACACTTCTAACTACAAGTTCTGATGGACTGGAAGAAAATGTGATCTTTGAATGATACTTCTCAATGTAATAGAATAATTGTACTAGTGTATATGGCTTTGTGGGGAGGGATATAGGGGTAAGGGGCCTCACTTGGTCCATCTGTTATTTTTTTTCCAGGATAAAGCCAAAGGCCATTTGCTAGCTGGCTCCCCCTTTTTTTCCTGTTGTCCTTTCCTTTGTGGCAGCAGGACTGTCAGTCAGAGCTTCTGTGCTCCCTGTCCGAGCTACTGTAGGTCTCGGAGCCGCCTGTCCAGCTCAGAAGTGCCAATCTCTCGCCGAGACCTCTCCCCTCTGGCCTAGTGATGAGCTGCAAGAACTGTGCAGACTGATTGATATGAGAATAAAGAGAGAGGACTGAAAAATAAGATTAAAAAACATTTGAGACAATTGTTATGGCTTCAATAACTTGCTTATGTAGCACTGAGTGCATCTCTGTCAGAGCGCTCCACTAAGACTCTTAAAAGGCAATGCAGTGCTCTAGAGACTGTTGAGGGGAGGATGAGAAAAAATACTTTCAAGGTTCACCATGTTTCTGTACAACAGATTTGTATTGCATTTTTGTTACTTATTTCACAAGATTGCTGCATACCCAGTATCAATAAAATATATTCCAAAAAGGAGAAGAAAATGTATAATTAAACGTGGTGATTAAGTGGAAGCTTTTGGACTAGTTTCTGTTGTAATGTGACATTTTCCTTGTTTTGCTCTACTTGCAAATCTTTCCTTTCCCCTGGGGATCTAATAACCAAATCTTGTTTGGATAAGTGCTTTTTGCTTTGCTGTCATGCAAAACTTAAAGCTTTTGGTGTGGGTTTTTTTTTGTGCAGGTCACTCTTCACTGCAAGATGTTAACAAATGTTTTACATCTCGCTTAGGGTCAGACCAGTCAGGTTTTTTTAAATTAATAAAAACTTTTATTAATTGAAATTGTCTCCTGTTATTATTTGATTCTTTCTTGACTGCATCAGAGAAAGAAAAGAACCTTTTGTATCGTTGTTTTGTCAATATGATAAATTGTCTTTTGTGAGGTGTCATTTTTGTCTAGATCTTTTGATATTTGTTAGGTTGGCAGATGAGGTTTGGCCTGTGGCAAGATAGAAACTAAGGACCAGGGTAAGAGAAAAAACCAAAAGTTGCTATATTCTTAGTGTAAAATCATGTGTTCTAAAAGGCTTGCTTGTCACTTCAGCAATTCATAACTGTCTGTGTCCTTTCTCTCTTCAGGTGTGGTGTCAGTGAGCTTTGAAGAAGATGAAGATGGAAACTTATGTCTAATAGCATATCCGTTAAATGGGGACCACGATAACTTAGAAAACTTAGATAATTCTGACTGTGAACCCAAAAGTAAGCTGTTGCGATGGACTAACAAAAAGACAATGTTGTTAGAAAATGAAAAGATATCTAAGGAATGGGTCCGACAGCACCGGAAAGAGGAAAAAATGAAAAGGTAAGTTTGGTGGGGGGAACTGGAATGCAGAGCATTGAAGCATAACATATTTTGCTGTCAGACCAGGATCCTGGTCTCCAGAATTCCAGAGAATTCTCCGGGACTCTTAACTTTCATTTTCTATTGTTTCTTTTGTTTTTCCTCTTCAGTGCAGACAGGTTCGGTAGTGAAACTAATATGTCCTCAGCACAGTAGTGTGTTTAATATTTTCATTATTTTTTTGCTGTGTTCAATTGAAAAAAAGGTTTCCCAAGTTATTTTTTACACTTCCACAAAAAAACCCACATCCACCTGCAAAAGCACAATAGTTTTATAAAAACAAACAAAAAAACACCATGGCATACTTTTATGGGAATCCTGCTTTATCCCTGTTAGTGACTGTATTATTTGTGCCCACTGTGAGCTGTGATGTGCTAAAAACAGTGACCTTAGCAAAGGATAAATCTTCCTTGCTACTTCTTGCATTATGTCTATGGAAGTAATTCACATAGGTAAAGACTATATAAATAGAATTACTGCATGTTTCATAACATATTTGGCTATATGCTAATTTATATTAATGTGGAAGCAGCTTTATAAAGGTTGAAATATTACTGATGGGCAACTTTTACAGTTGCACAGAAAGCAAAATAAAGCTTATGCTAGCTGTTAGTGAAGATGAGCAAAATAGTTTGTAAAGTTAAATCCACTGACAACCTCTTTAAAGTGCTTATTTTTCTACTTGACCTCTAATTTACTGCTTTCTTCTGTTTTCTAGTCACAAACTGGAGGAAGAATTTGAGTGGCTGAAGAAATCTGAAGTCTTGTATTATACTGTAGAGAAGAAAGGAAATGTCAGTTCACAGTTTAAACACCATAATCCTTGGAGCATGAAATGTCACCAGCAGCAGTTACAGCGGATGAAGGAAAATGCAAAACACCGGAATCAATATAGTATCCTTTCCTGAAAGTAACTCATAACAGTGGAATGAGTAGGGCTCTGTTTTTTACTTCTTGAACATGCCAGATAAAAGTACAGCGCAGGCTTAACTGCAGTCCTGAGTCTCCTGAAGCCATGATTTATTTGGTGACTTTGAAGGGATTGCCAGTGATTTCCAGAACACGGGCTTTTCCAGCATGTCATAAAGTAGCTAGGCTAGGAAACTGTTAACTTAATTCAAATCTACAAGCTGTGGATTGGTTAGTGGAAAGGTTTTACAGCATTCTGTGTTTGGGATCTTCCACAAAACCAGTCTGCTAATGTAAGCTTTCAAAGGAGAAAGAGCTCTGTTGCTTTTTGTTACTGTTTTGGTATTAGTGATCTTAAAAACTAGTGTCATCTTTTGCTCTTCAGCAACTTCTTAATGTTGCCTTAAATGTAGAGGCAATTCCAGTACCTGGAGTTGTCCACTTCTAGTAGTCTCTTTTTAGCGAGCCTTCTCGATTAAAGAAAAGCTGAATATTAACTGTCATGGAGAATTGGAGTGTGAGAAGCACAAAAACAGTGACCAAATCCATGAAAGCTGAAGCATACTGGTTTTGTATGCCTACAGCTCCAGAGCACATCTCCACCCTGTGCATTCTGTGGAAAAAAGACCTTGCTGTATGCAGGCTTGGATGCAACCGATATACATCCTGCAAAAACATTAGTATCTATATACTTAGGTAAACAAATACCTCGTGTGTGAGGAATTTTCAATGAATGGATTACTAGAACGTCTCTGACTAATAAAACTGTTCAAAACGATAGAAAGCATTTCATGGCTGGTATCCTCACCATTTCACCACAGAGGATTATTAAATTACTGAAGACGTGTGTGGTATCTCTGGAAGAGTATTACTGCTGTTGTAGTACAGTACAGATGTTCTAAATTGCTTTATAAGTTCTCTCTTTCAGAGGTGGTGTGAAAATGCTTCCCTGTTTCTGAATGGTAACTGAAGCACACAAAATCTCTTATTTCCCACAAGAAAATGTCCCTTGCTAGACAGGAAATACTTCATAATTCCAAGTCTGTGCCTCAGGTGCCGTGGTATATTTCTGTAGGACCCCAGTTACTTTTTCCCCCACCCCCTCCACTTAATGTGGAAATTCACCTCTTCTCTAGAGGCCAGTAATACTGGAATTAGATACCTGCTCTGCTATGCCAACTTTACATAACTAACTTTGGATAAGCTGCTGTATACTGGGCATTTTCTGGGTATGCTTAAAGTTAAGACTATGGCTATTAAATCTGTGATAATGGTTTTAAAACCTGTATTCCTCATTGTGAGGATTGTTCCTTAACTAATCAGAATTCATTTTGCTGGAAAACCTAACGTCTCGATACGAAGTACCATGTGTGTTGGACCTTAAGATGGGAACCCGACAGCATGGAGATGATGCGTCAGAAGAGAAGAAGGCTAATCAGATTCGCAAGTGTCAGCAGAGTACATCAGCTGTTATTGGGGTCCGTGTTTGTGGCATGCAGGTGAGAAGAAAACTAATTGAGTAGGGCAACAGATTTACACCCATGTCTGTTAATGGGGTTTTTGGCTTACGTAGTCATCCCATGTGATGCTATCCTTGAGGTCATAGAATCATAGAATTGGTTAGGTTGGAAAAGACTTTTAAGATCATCAAGTCCAACTGTTAAAGTAGCACTCCCAACTCCACCACTAAACCATGTCCCTAAGTGCCACATCTACATATTTTTCAAGTACCTTCAGGGATGGTGACTCAGCCACTTCCCTGGGCAGCCCATTCCAGTGCTTGATAACCCTTTTGGTAAAGAAGCTTTTCCTAATACCCAATGTAAACCTCTCCTGGCGCAACTTCAGGCCATTTTCTCTTGTCCTGTTGCTTGTTACTTGGGAGAAGAGACTGACACCCACCTCGCTACAACCTCCTTTTGGGTAGTTGTAGAGAGCGATAAGGTCTCCCCTCAGCCTCCTCTTCTCCAGGCTAAACAACCCCAGTTCCCTCAGCTGCTCCTCAAAGGCTTGTGCTTCAGACCATTCACCAGCTTCATTTCCTTCAGTGAGGGGAATGAGGCTTTGGAGTATCACTTATCAGTTGGAGGTGGCAGCATCTGCAGGAGCAACCTGCAGCATGCACTCCGCGTCAGTGAGAGTGTTCTCTGAGCACAAAAACGGTCTCCTGCACAGTAGCAGCAGTTCAAAAGTGTGTAGTAAAATTAATGATTGAATTAACATTTCAGGATAGCGTAGGAAACAATTGAAAGGAGGGTCTGCTAGTACGTGCATTTTGAATAAAACATGTGGAAATTTGCCAGAATATTAAGGAGCAATCAGTTCTGTCTTGTCGACTTTGAAAAGCCACAGATCTTTCACTGCTTAAAGTAGATTTGTTGCAAAGTTCAGACAAGAAGCGGCTTGGTAAATGTGGTAAGACTCGTGGCCAAATAAGGAGATAGAGTTGTGTGGACTTTCACCTGAGTTTTTTGTTTACCTGTTCCTGTATTCCTAGAGTGACAAATGGGAAACAACTTGTTTGTATTTGAGGCTTTTCTGAAGCCTTTCTCCTCCCATCCAGTAGGTTCCAGGAATGCCAGCAGTGTTTGCTAGGACTTGTTCCATGGCATAACTATTGGCATGTTTGGTGTTCAGCTCACTCTTTAACTTTGTAGAAAAGCACATGGCAGAAATGGAAGCGTGGGAGCTGCATTTCAAACCACAGTGTGCTGGGATTTGAGCGGGGCCTGCTTATTGTTCACCTTCCAATATAGAACTGTGCTGGAAAGCAAGGAGGAACTTTGGAGGCACCTGCAATCCTTACTTCACCCAGATGTTTAGGCATTATCAAGCTGTGTGGTGTGTAGGCTGCTCTCCTATAGGAAAGAATCTTCCTGCAGGAGCACCTCTGACCTCTTCAAATACAGAGGATTATGCGGCACACCTTAGTTTTATACAGGAGTGTTTGCTGTCACTTAGAGCTCAGCGTTCTGGGAATCGAGTGGTATGCCTGTGCGCAGGGGCAGGTGATGAGCTGAATGAGTGGCTGTGGTACAAACTGTAGCTTGACATTGGAGATCTTGGCCGCAGCTTGCCTCATGTCACTTAAACTCCTCGTCCTTCCATTCCTGGTGGAAAAGCTCAAATCTAAACTGAAGGAATTTTCCATTTCTTCCCTCCATGCCTCCGAGTTCCATAGACACTGCAAGATCTGTTATTAGCAGTTTCTGTAACTGTGCGAGAAAAATTTTGAGAGTAGTAGGTCATCTTGTAAAAGTTTTCTGTAGCGTGTTGTTTTGGGTTTGGTTTGTTTTTTTTCCCCTTTCCCCTTCAAGGCTTTGAGTCAGTATTACCAGCAATTTTACCTATTCCTTTTCTTTTGTCTTGTGTGTGTTTGTATGTGCAGGTCTACCAGGCAGGCACTGGCCAGCTCATGTTCATGAATAAATACCACGGAAGAAAACTCTCAGTCCAAGGATTTAAAGAAGCACTTTACCAGTTCTTTCATAACGGCAAATACCTGCGCAGGGAACTCTTTGAATCTGTTATTAAAAAACTGACTGAACTCAAGTCTGTTCTAGAGAAACAGGAGTCTTACCGCTTCTATTCAAGCTCCTTGCTGATCATTTATGATGGAAAGGAAAGGCAGGAAGTTGCTGTTGACTCGGACCCAGAGGACTTAGAGGACCTTTCAGAGGAATCTTCAGATGAGTCAGCAGGAGCATATGCCTACAAACCGACGGCTAGTACTGTTGATGTCCGTATGATAGACTTTGCCCACACGACCTGCAAGTACTATGGAGAAGATAGCGTGGTGCATGAGGGCCAAGACACGGGTTATGTTTTTGGACTTCAGAATTTAATAGATATTATTAAAGAAATAAGAGACGAAAGTAGTGAATAAACAGTGTGAATGCACATCAGTAGAAAGCACTATTGTGACTCTTTGTATTCCAAAATTATTGGCCACTTTCTGGTGGTAGGAATCTTTACAGGCTCTGCAGGGATGGTCCCGGCAGAGTCAGACTTGTTCAGAGGGCATTTACTTAAATTGGTGCTGGACCTAGCACTGGCAAAACTTGGTATCCTTATTTATTTTAACTTTCTTAAACATTCCGTATTTGATTACTCAGATACCTCTGTTATCCCTGTGTGTATACGTTCCAATAAAATTCTTTTTGTTCATTGTAAGTGATGCTTCTGTTGTTGCTGGTGACTGAGGAAGAGAAGCTCTGAGATCTTTCTGGTGCTGTAATGCAAAAGCAGCGTATAAATGGCAAGGCTTACCTGCCTTGTGAGACGGTGTGCGGCATAGCACATATGTCCTGGGCCTCCCGTCAAGAGCGATGAGCAGGTCCAACGGGGCCACCAAGCTGGCCAGGGGCTGGAGCATCTGCCCTTTGAGCAGAGGCAGAGGCAACAGGGCCTGCATAGACCGGGGAAGAGACAGCTCAGAAAGGCCAAGCGGCAGAAGGTTGGATGAGAGACCACCGGAGGTCCCTTCCAACCAGAATGATGGTGTGACTTTAAGTGAGAACTTGTCTCTTAAAATCTTCAACAACCTGTTTCCTCTTCAGGATCTTGTAAGCTAGATCTCATGCTGTGTAACCCATTTCTAGAGAGCTACTGATTTTTTTTTTTTTAATCTAAGCTGAGTCAAAACATGTGTAAAACTCCTACAGGATTAGCTGCAAGGACAGTGACTAGGGGAGAGCTGCAGAGCCTGAACGGTATCCTAAGCAGCTTAAAATCTTTCTTTGGACAAATAGATGGCAAGGAAGTGTTGGAAAGTGAGAGGACAGTGAGTAACTGAAATAGAGATAACAGAGTAACTCCAAGCCACTGGTTCTCCTTTCAAGAACATTTGTTTATCTAAGCATTTTTAGATAAATGACTTCTCCCCTTGAGAAGCTTGTAAGTCATTGTGACAGTGCAGAAGAAAACTGGGCGTGGAAGTGCTGAGGGAAGTGTTGGGAATGTTGGTGCTCGTTACAGTTGCCCAGGATAAAGCAGCAAGTTCATGCAGAAACGAAGAGTCTGGGGAGGTGGGTGATGCTGGGATCGTTCTGCGGGCATGCTGAGGAGAGGTGGGGTGCACCAGGAAGGCTGCAGATCTGCTGGTGGAAGGTCACTCTTCAATCGGCTTCAGCCCTGCAGCTTTAGTTGGTTTCGTATTCCCCAGCTGTTGCTATCGAGTTCTCCTGATCAAAGTCTCCCTGATGGCTGTCCTGTGCTCTCTTGTACTTTTTGAAGAGGTTTTTTACCTTTGCTCTTACATCAGTTTGTGGTTGCTTTTTTCTTCCTGTTTGTTCCCTAGTGTTCAGCACAAACTGAGGCCAATATTAAACAGGTGGTTTTACATCTTGCAGTCACCTTGCTATTTTATGTCTCACATGGGGGATTTCCCCATGAGGTAGGTTTGTCCATCCTTAACTTGCCATTTGTTGCTGCTTCATGAGTCTCTGGTGCTGGGGCAGCTGACGAGGGCCCCACAAGCTGCCCCAGAGCTGCTCCTGGCACTGGCTCTAAGAGTCCTTCCAGCAAAGGATGGGGCTGTTTATTCTTAGCACTTTCGATTACAAAATGCTTTGGGCAGTGATGGGCAACACCTCCTGCCTGCGTCCCTGAGATGTGCCGTAGGTGTGAGTCAGAGTGCCCGGAACAGGGAGCGGGGTTGTGGCTGAAACGTGATGTTTCCTTTTCGGTTCTCCTGCTTAGGCTGTGATGCCCTCTGCTAACGAGCTAATGACGAGCCTCTTGGCAGGCACGATGCTCGCCTGTCACTGGTGGTGCATATAAATGAGCCTGCCTTTGCAAATTCATCTGATACACGGCTTGACTTTGTAGTCTGAAATTAGCAGGGATAAAGTCCTCTAATGTACTTGTGTTACGTAGGAACTCTGGAGGGAATTCATAAAATCCGATGAGAACAATCGCATTTGCTCTGATGCAAGTTGCCTCCTCAACAAGTCCTCTTTGTTTCGCTGGGCCCTGGGTACAGGCAGGGAGCTGCCCTCTCAGTAAGGTCCGCTGCCAGTGGTGTAAGCTTGGGTCTAGAGTCTAGACCTGGTCTTAGACCAGCATGGTGTCAGCACCCAGACCCGCAGCTATTGGGGGTGCGTATATATGTAATAACAGTAAAGCCCCAAGCGGAAGCGGTGCTGCTGCAGGAAGGCCGGGGACAAACCTTGCCTCTGCGGGCCCTGGCCTGCGCTGCCAAAATCCTTTTTGCCAATATTGTCTAAGGATTAGCGGGGGCTGTGCCAGGGCCGCAGAGCAACAACAAGGTGGTTGGGAGCTTCCTGGGCCTGCAGCAGTGCGAGGGGGGAGCGGGGACAGAGGTGACCTTTTTTATTTAGTTGTTTTAAAAGCTGTAAGAGCAAAATGTCAGGAGGAAAAAATCTCCCTCATCTGCGCGTTGATCTGAACCACAGGCATCCTGGCTCAGACCGTGTCCTCAAGGGTTAAAGAGGGGGCGACCCAGATGCCGAGTCGCTCTGAATGACATATTATCTTGCAAAGTTCAAGAGCAGGTTTGTTTTCCTTCCATGCTGTTCTGCACAAATCCCTCCGAGCAGTTCTTTGTGTTTCTGGAAAGGCAATTGTGTAACTGCCAGCCTGGGACACGCTGGGGTGGGAGCGGGGCTCCCATGGCTCCCCTGCCTGCGAACAGCTGCCCATCACCCCGGCGCCTGGGCTTCTTGGAGAACAGGGCTGGGACAAGCAGGCTATAGGTCTTGGGGGTGTGTAGTCGCCTGGGGGTTGCCTGCTTCTTGGGGCATGGCGAAGGATGGAGCAGCTGGATAACTGGAGAGCAGCAGCTGGGCTTGGGGAAGAGATGGGAGGGCTTTTCTGTCCCTGGTTTTCCTCCGCCGCCAGCGCAGGGCCGCTGCTGGCAGGCGGCACCAGGCTGACCTTGGAGGCAGATGCTCTGGCGATGTCGTCCCGGCTGGGGCTGGCAGCAGAGCAGTGGTGAAGAAGCCTGGGCAGCAGCAGCAGGTACAGGGGAGAAAACCTCCTGCAAGCTCCGGGACGTGTGTGCCACTGGAGCTGGTGCTTCTGCGGAAAGCACTTTCCCCTCTGGGGACGAATCCTGCCCTTGCTGTGCACGCCCTGAGCACAGCTCCCCACGCCTCTGTTCCTCCCTGGGCAGTAAGCTCCCCACTGGCACTGGCTGTGCCAGAAGGAGCGCTGGCAAGGGGCAGCTGGGCTGGCTCTCCCCAGTCTGTCCTGGGACACACTGGGCCCTGGCAGAGGCACCTCCAAGGGGCAGCCCTGCAGCCGAGTGGAGGGACAGGGAGCTGGGGCAGCCTGTGCCCTGGCAGGGACACCCCACTCTGCGGTCGCTGCAGCCTCTGCTCCGTGGAGGACGATGCTGAGCGCACGTCTCCCTTCCTCACGGCTCCCCTGTGTCTGGTCTCCTCCCTGGCTGCTGCTTCCTGATGCTTGGAGGACCCACCTTTTCCTGCCAGCCCAGCCCCAGCAAGGCCATCGCCCAGGGTGGCTGCAATGTGCTGGGCCTGGCCCTGCAATGGGGGCTTTGCAGGGGCTGGAGGAGTGGCGGTGCATGGTCCAGCCTGGTGGGCCCAGGCGCCCGCAGCCCTGCTTCTCTGCATCCTCCCCTGCTGATGCTGCGCCCTCTCGGGGAGATCACCTTACGTAAATGGGTCACTTATAGCCCAAAACTGGGGCGGCTGCTGGGAATCACCACAGGTCAGCTGGCCGAAGATGAAACGCATTCCTGTGGCTGGCGCCAGCTTCTCTGGTGAATTGAGCTCTGCTTTGATGGCAAGGTGCTGAGGACCAGGGCAGGGGGCTGAGTGGGGTCTGTGGACCTGCCAGCTCTGCTGCCCCCATGCTCCTTGCCCAGAGGAGAGCCTGCAAGGTGGCAAGGGTGCAGGCTCATGCTCCTGGGAGGGTGAGAAGAGGTTCTGCCAGCACTGGCCCCGTGCTTGGCATTGGGGCTGGCGTGGGGAAGGAGCCTGGGTCCAGCCAGAGCTTGCCCCAGTGGCCAGGGTGTTTTGGCAGGTGGCTGCCCTGGCACCAGGGCTGGGCAGGGCAAGAAGAGGCAAGGGACAGCCCATGGTGTCGTCCCCCCCCCCGGAGGAAAGGACACTTGTCCCCATCCTGTGCTGCTGCCTCTTGAGTAGCTGCTGGATTTCTTGCCCCGAGCTGGGTCCCTGCCAGTGGAGAGGGACACACAAATGGCTTTTGTGGAACAGGAGCAAAATATTTCCTTGTGGCTGGGCAGCAGCATCCCTGCAGGGCAGTGGCATGACATCGCTGTGACCCCTGCCCGAGGGAGGGCGGTGTGCTCCACTCACCCCATGGCCCCAGGCTGCAAAGTCCTCTGGCCCCAGCAAGACACAGGGCACGTCCCACTGTCCCAAGCCTTGCTGGGGACATTGCGAGCCAGTGCGTGGGGGCAGAGGCACCCTGTGCCCTCACAGCTCCCTGGCGCCCACCGCCTCGGGGATGGCAGGCACTGTGTGTGGCTGAGCAGCCATGCCTTCGCTGTTTCTAACAGTGGTGAGTTCAAGTTTGTGTAACTGGGCACTAATAAGCTGGTTTTAAGCTGTTTCTACAGTGATGCCATAGTGGGGCTGGGGGTGGGCATCTGTCCATCCTGTGCAAGGGTCCATCCCTGGCACAGGGCACTGAGGGTCCCATGCTGCCACTTGGCCAGCTGCAGCGGTGCCCCAGCCTGGAGCCACGCAGGGCAGGGCAGGGCAGAGGGGACCAGGGACAGCTTTTGTCCCTGGCTGGGAGGTGCTGGAGGGGCGAAGCCGCCTTCCCTGAATTGTATGGAAATGAGGGTTGGCTAAGGGGCCTCCTGCAGCCGCCTCTCGCCTGGTCTTCGCTCGCAGCCTGCGACTCGGCGGCCTGCGTGAGAGCAGAGCAAACCCCAGTGGGGTGCCTGGTGCCAGCCCCCGCCATGCTGAGCACCCCACTCCTCCAGTGGGGATTCCCGTCCCGGCACCCCTCGCCTGCCACTCCTGCCCACTCCTGCCCAGGGCTCTCCCTCAGGCGAGGGATGCAAGCAGGGACACTGTCGGCCCTCCCTTCCCCATGGACAGTGTGGACAGGAAAGGGTGATGCTGGCAGGCAGCCTCACACACTGCAGGCTGCCAGCTCCAGATGGGGCCACGGGGTCTGTCCTCTTTCTTTCCAGGATTTGCACCATAGCAATGTCTCCACTGGCCGAGCGTGACAGGCTGTGCGGGCCCTGCAGGGTCTTTTCAATCTCTCTTTGAAAGGAGAGCCGGGGAGCTCCTCCAGCCTGCAGGGCCAGGATCTGATGCTGCACCCCAGGCAACCCCTCGCTTTGCAGCTCTTCCCTGGCCAACACATGTGCAACAGGGAAAGGGTGTGAGAAGGGTGATGTTGGGCAATGCAGCATTGGCTTGGTTAGAGATAGGAATCCAAGAGCTTGTCTCCTTCACCCTGGCAGCAGGAAGGATGGCGTGGGGAGCCTGGAGCGTAGTGCTGCACCCTGCGCTGCACCCTACGCTCTCGTTGCAAAGCACGTCACACCAGGTCTCCCCCTCTCTTCTCTCACCAAATGCCTTCTGCCTGCACCCAGTTTTGCACCGCAGGTGAGGCACTTGGCTGCTGAACTGACGGCAGAAAAAGCGGTATTCCCCTGAAACGGCCGTTCCCACAACGCAGTGTTGCAGCCTGCAGAGCTGCCCTGGCAGGGGGGAGCTGGGTCGGGGCTGTCCTACGGCTGCGGGCTGTGCCAGCAGGCAGAGCACGCAGGCTGGCGAGGGACTCGCCAGATCAGGATGCGAATGGAGAGCTTAACGAAGAACAGAGAGAGCACTGCTGCGCAAAGCCGAGGAGCTTGTTTTCCCAAACTGGAGCTGCAGGGCAGGCTGGGCTGTGTGTTGCTCGTCATGCAACCTGCAGCCTCAATCCTTCCCGCAGCATCCCCCTGCCCCCCCCGCACCATCCCTCAACTTGCCTGACCTTCTGTCTTCTTCGTTTCCAGGAAACACAGCTGTTGGCAGTGACTGGCTGCTCCTTCCTCCCGGCCAGGAGGGGCCCTGGGCCCCCGCCAGCCCTGCTATGGGCTCTGTGCGATGGGTTGCGCAAGGAGCCCCGCGGACGCCCCGGCCCTGCGAGCAGGTCCCAAAGCCACCCACCGCCTGAACAGCTTCAGCTCCTTCATGCTTTGGCCTCTGCGGAGAAACAGCCGCTGGCAGAACAGCCCCTCGCTGGCGTTTCTGGGCTCAGCACGGAATGCCATGTCCCAGCGAGAGGCAGCAGTGAGGTTGGCTCCTGCTTGGCAGAGCGCCCTTCCCCGCTGCTGGCAGGCAGCACTGGTTTGGGGGCTTCTCCCGGAAGGGAGCAGATATAGCTGTAGGGGTGAGATCCCCTGTAAGCGATGCCAGTGTGTGCACTGCGCAGGCTGGATATGGGGCTGCGCTCCCAGCCGCCAGCCACCCCAGCTTGCTCAGGGCCGTGTACATGGCACGGGGTGTAGAGCTGCCCAAACCTGTCCCTGCCTCCCGTGTGCGTGCCCAGCTCCCTGTCTCTCTCAATGGCAGAGACATGCGTGTGTCCTGGCACAGCCACCCAACCCTGTGCAGTGCCCAGCTGCAACATGCGCCGCAGTCCGGGCTGGCCTGGCTGTGGGCAAGCAGGCACAGCGCAGCCCCAAGCCTCGCGCGGCTCGCCCTCCTGCTCCGCTGCAGGGGTACCTCTGGTCCATGGCAGCCTTGGCAGCTCTCCCGCCTGCAAACCTCCTTCCTGAGAGGAGGTGGCCAGACCAGCTTCCAGCATAGCAGCAGGAGCTGCTGGCAGCATCCCTGGAACAGGCGAGGGCACGTGGCACTGCCTGCAGAGGGGCTGGGGCTGTCCCACCCTGCCAGTTTTGTCCTGACATTGGAGGAACCAGGCAGGGCTGCCCCTCCTGCCTGTAACACTGGCAGGGCACTGTCCCCTCCCCAGGTGGCCCCGCTCCCCTCATCAGGGTGGCCAGGGCTGATGCTGGTGCTGGGGGGGGTCTCAAGGCATCTGGGTGCTGGTGGGGGTCTCGTCTACAGCCTTTTAATAAGGTTTTGCAGGAGGGAGAGCTGCCAGGACACCGGGAAATAGGGGCATGCCCAAGACACAACCCAGTGCCTCCCCATCCCACTCACAAACACCCCCAGTCCCCGTGGGACACACTGGCATTGCTGTTCCTGGACCCATGCGCCCGCAGCATCTCCCACCCCATGACTTTTCGCCCAGAGAGGGCTGGCGGAAGTACAATAATATTTGTATACCTAAAAGTAGAACGATTGATCCTGCTGCTGTTTTGCAACGTGTTGACGACCAGACGGTGAGAATTGTATAAGTGTACATGGAGCTGGCAAGTTTGTGTTTCAGTCATGAGTGCTGTTGTGCAACACTTCCCCTCCATGGCCCCGGAGGGAAGCGGGCGCGTGGGGGCCGCTGGTGCTTCGGCAGAGGCCGCCCTGCGCATGCTGAGCCCTTCAGGTGCTTATGGTGAGCCTCATCCCCATGGCTCTGAGGGCAAGGGATGCAAGCGTTATTATCTGAGATCTCAAGTTTGGCTTTAAAAGTCACCCGCAAATGATCCACCTTGCTAATTGCCCCTCTCTGTCTAAGATAAATCACCCGGCACTTGCAATTCGGAGCCGATTCCTCAGCAGCAGGAATCCGTCATGGACTCCCAATGCCCTCAGAGGCTCTTTGCCCGCGGTGAGTTGTACCCGGGTGCAGGAGGGTTTGCAGGAGCCCTTGCAGAGGAAATCCAGGCCCCTTCCTGGCCGCTGGCTGGCAGAGCCAGCATGTTGTGCCGAGCAGAGGGAGAGGCCGGGGTGCGGCCACCGTGTGTGTGAGAGGTGGGTGCCTTCGTCCCCCTCAGCTGCCTTCGCCTCCCGGCACAGCCTGTGCTGGTGACTTCATGGAAATAAAGCGCCGTTATCCCAGCGCAAACAGGAGCTGGGCGCGCGCCAGGGAGCAGCCAGGGCTCGCTCACCTGGAGCGGGGACGTGCCTGAGAGCGGAGCACACGCTGCAGCCGAAACCGGGATGGGCTGCAGTGCTGCGGGCAGGGGATGGGCAGGCGGGGCGGACCCTGGCCCCACAGGGTCCGGGTAATACCGGGAGTGAAAACCCCACAAGTGAGAAGGTTTGCCCTCCACAGCGCTGCTTCCCGGCTGCCCACTCCGTACCCACCATCACACCATGCCCCCACCGGGCATCTGGAAAAGCCTGTGACCAGGTGTGAAGGCCGGACCCTGAAAGGCTCCTGGAGGATTCAGCCCCAGCTGCATCTCACAGCTCCCATTCAAAGCCCCCCCGTCACCTTTTCAACCTGAACGTGCCCAGCTTCAGCCCACCGCGGCGCTTCCCAGTACGCTGCTGGCAGCAGCGGCGCCTAGGCAACCCCTCGCTCCTCATCCGTCCTCCATCCTCACCGCTGTAACCAGGCTCAGCCAGAATGACCTCAGCCGGCAGTACTGGGAAAACTGGGGCTTGGGGGGCTGTGCTGGGAGCAGGCAGGGGGCCGCAGCAGCCGCAGGCCTGGCTTTTGTTGTATAACCACTGCCTGGGTTTGATTGCTGGTGGTTTCTGGATGAATTAAAGTCCCCTGCCACTGGGATGGTGGGGGGAGGGTGTCTGTGCACCGATTCCGCCTCTGCATCCCTTCATCCCCGCATCGCAGTGGGATGCAGGGGGGGGCAAGGCCAGCGCAGGGCATCTCTGCAGTGGCCGTGGCTGCAGGAGCACGTGCACGGGTCCCGCTGGGGTGCCATAGCCCGCGCCCTCCCACCTCGCTGCCGTCAGCCCGGCGCTGGGCTCCTGGTGCTGGCTTTGCCAGGTGGAAACCCCCCCCC